>JAXGGA010015530.1:0-28938 GCA_038373865.1 Uloborus plumipes
TGCACTATTCTTATCTGAAGATCTTCTGATTCTTGTCGTTCTATCAGTGACAATGGAAGAAACTTTGTTTAATACTTCAACGTCGTTTACCTTCATCTTGCCACTTTGTATCAAACTTACAGCATATCACAATTTAAGTTGGGCTCTTTAGTTCCTAAGGGAAGTTACAACCTCCCTCCGTAAATCGTTAGTATTTTCAAAGAAGAAAATGCGACTCCAAAGTTTAGCTGAGAGAAATACACAAATGCATTTGCACCACGATTTTTCTCCCTAAATATTTCTCAAGGTTTAACAAAACGCAACGACCACATAATAAATGTGGAAAAGAGTTGCTCATGCTGGAGTGAAATGTTTGCTCTTGGAATACCTACATAGAGGAGGGGTTTTACAGAACTCTTGATCCAATAATCTGTATCGTCTCAATTGTGAAAACGAATCAGATTAGGTCTGTAACATGCGTGCTTGTTATTTTTTAAATGATCTGTGGAATTGAAGTTGCAATTTTTCTGTTCAGGAAAGTGGAAACATTTTAATTTTAAATGACAGATTTGTTTATCATTCTTCATTTTTACTTTCTTCTATATGAGCTAATATTTAGAAAAGTGCCAATTTGAGTCCCAAGTGAATTTTCACCAGTATTTCAATAACTAGTTAAAAAAATAATTTTCCCCAGAAAGAAGATAAGTTTCTCTTTCATTTCATCCAATAACATCAGAAAAAAAAATTTTTTTTTCATCAGAAAATATTGTGTTTATACATCAAAAATCAGATCGGTAACGTGTCCCAAGTAGCAAAGCTTAGCATGCAAACAGGTCATGCGCACTTTCTAACTTCCCAAAAAAACGCACTTGCACAAAAAACGATTCTATTTTTATCCTTTTGTTAATATTTTACTTCATTTTTGTTTTAATCGATTTCTGATTTTCTAGCTGATGCGAAATAAGCGTGTCCCAAGTTCCGCCGTCAGAGAGGTAACAATAACTTCCGATCTATGTTTAGGCTCCCAAAATCATTTCCTGCACCTATACCACGTGATACTGAGTACCTGGTGGAAAGTTTTATCGAATCGTAATTAAAAATTTGCATTTCTGCATCTAAAATTGTAGGTAAGATTTTTTAAAGTGATTTTTTAAAATGTGTGTCATTTGAGTCATCAGATCGGTAACACGCTCTAAAATGCGCAGTTTTTATTATTTTAAAAATTATTTTATATATAAGTATAGTCCTTTGTTACAAGTGAAAAAACCACGTGTTTGATTTTGGTTTAGTGCGATCGACTCGGAAATAAAAAAAATCTGGTATGGGTCCCACACTACTTCCTTTTACGTGTAAATTTCTTTGTTGATGCCTTAGTGTTAAAATAGTGCTAGGAGTGAGCAAGATAGCAATTCGAACATTTGCACCCATAGTTTGCCACGAAAAAATGCAAAACAAATGTTTTACAATGATTCATTTTCTAAATATCGCCGATTTTAACATCATTCAGTGGATTTTTCGCGAAATATCGCCAATAGCGCCAAATTGAACCCAAATGCAAAAAATATTTTTTGCGCCAAATTTGTCGCCAAGTTGGCGATATATCGCCAAGTTGGCGTCAAATACTTGGCGACCAAGAGCTTGGCGATATATCGCCAAGTGGTCGTGCCAATTCATATCACTTGTCAGCATTGAAATTAACATTGATTTAACCCAAAATAAGGGTAAAAGAGCCCCTTGGGAACATTCAAATGCAACCACAAGGGGAGGTGCACAACTAGACCATCCTCAGAGCCTACATACCAAGCTAGAAGCTTCTACGGCATATAGTTTTTGAGTTATGCGACCCACATACATACATACGCACACACGTACATACAGACGTCACGAGAAAACTCGTCGTAATCAACTCGGGGGTGGTTGAAAAGGATTTTTCGGCTGCTTATATGTTGGTAGGTACATATGTACGTGCTGACAGGTCGAAAAAACTACGAAACATTCCTTCTGGGGTGAGCAAAATTAAAAGTTAGACTCAAATTTGAGTGATTTTTTTTTCGCGATCACAATACTTCCTTTACTACGTAAAAGGAAGTAAAAAAACTTTGTCAGTTTGTCAGATCGGTAACAGTCAGAGCGGTAACAGTCAGAGCGGTAACAGTCAGAGCGGTATTATTGAAAAACAGCAAATATGTTACAGAACTAGCTCACACGTTTCAGAATTATAAAAAGCAAAAATCATACTTTAGCCATATATATTGAACATTTTTGTTCTTAAAAAATGAAAAGCAATGAGTTTTAGTACAATTGCTTCATTTGTGGTTTGTATGACCTAACAATAGAAGTTAGTAAAATAATAAAAATTGACACTGCAGAAATTTAGTTAATTAATTATTAGTATTTTAATTAATTAATTAATTTATTTATTTTTTTGGTGCTTCAATTTCTCATAACTTCGCTAAATAACTAGATAATAACTATCATGCTAAATTTGAATTTCTGATCAAGAAATTAAATTTCCTGCAACTAATTAAAGAAAAGCAAGCAGCAGAGTTGTGTGTTGAAAAAGTTGAAGTTGTGTGTTGTTTTAAAACAAAACAAATGTTTTATTAGCTTGGATTTGGTAATCTCATAATTTATTTTATGTAAAAACCTTATCACTCTTTTTTATTTCCAAGAAATGCTTTTTCATAATGAAATTTGATTTTTTAGCCTAATATATATATTTTTTAATATAATTATCTTAATTCTATGTTAAAAATGCAAGGAAATGATATCATATTTAGAGATGTTAACGAAGACTGAAAGCATAAACTCAAATATGTAGCTCATATTAACATCAGATCTGTAACATTCATCAGATCTGTAACGGCTTAAAAGTGAGTAATCTAAGGAGGGGGTAAATAACTTCCTTGACCTCCCCCCTTTTTTTTCTTGCATTTAGACCCAATTTAGACTTAAAATCCAATATTAGTTTTTTTCTGTAAAAAAATTTTTTTTTCAGAAAACTCCAACTTCAAATTGGCACTTTTCTAAATATTGGCTCATATGTAATATACAGAAGAAAGTATTGGATTCGTGAAAATCCGTTTATATTCTTATTAGCACCAGACCAGATCAGTCAGTCAGTCAGTCCAAAATTCTTCAAAGAAGAAGGAGGAGAAGGTCAAAGTGTTCAATATATATTGCCTTTAAAAAAAGCCCACAAATCTATAAATACATTGATTTCTCAAGTCAGAAGGGTCAACTGCTCTTGACAATTTAAATGCGGGCCTGCACCAGACGTGATCTAAGGTACATAAACGACTTTTGGGTTCATTGTTCTAACAGCAACTGTACGAGCATCTATTTACCGGCAAGTCTAAGTCAAATAGAAAGTTTCAAAATATGAATTGTAAGTACACATAACAATCAGACTATAACGCCGCAGTCAATGTAGCGTAGGTTTCCTCACCTCCTAAAAAATAGTATTGAACAAAATAACCTTTCTATGTGCATTGTATTTTTAATCTACAATCTGATTCTTTTAATCCATAATAAAAATTTAAGAATAATATGAATTCGTTTAGCTCTTTTTTGTAACAGTGCAGCAATTTATTTATAAAAAGAAAACAAATCTTGAATGCATTTATTTCTTATTTCGCAGTTGATGTGAGTTTTCCAAACTCCACGATGACCATCGAGTTCCACAGCGACCACATGACGACCAGGGATGGTTTCAAACTGGCCGTGCACCAAGAGGCGTGTGATTCCACGTCAGAAACTCCAGAATTCACGTCGGAAAATCTCCAGACCAGCACGGTCGAGACTCTAGTCGACGCGAATATCAGAACAAGCACCATACTTTCTGACTGAGTCTTCCGCACCACACACATGATGCAGATTCCATTTGTCTTCTGTTGGTTTCGCGAGATTTTCCTTTTGTGTTTGATGCACTATGCTTTGAAATTATCATGTTTAGCTTTTGGATTCAACCATGATTCATAATCAAAGAACATCCGAAGCATCCTAGAGTGGGAGGAATTTGGGACAGCAGGAGTGAAAAATGTGCAAAATAGATTGTGATGTATTAGTGCTCCTTTCAGAGCATTTTTTAACATAGGGACTAGGCGACACTAATATCGCCTAGTGAAGAAAATTTGTCGCCTAGAAAATGCAAAACAGAGTCACTGGGCGACATTGTGAAATCCAACATTTGGTCACTCCTAGTTTTCATGAACAGAATTCTTTCTTTCTCCTTTTTTCCATTTCCTAAAAGCCTCCACCGCTTCTCCTACAGCCTCCAACAAAACCTGTTCCTTTTTTCTGCCCATTGATGTTGGTAAACAGAAAGAGGTGAGGTGACTCTTTCCCATTAAAAACACGCTTCGGATTCTTTTAGCGTGCAAACTTATCCCGCCAGAAAAGAAAAAAAAGTTTCACTTTTGTTGCATCTTTTTAGATTGAATATAATTTTACAAATATTGGGTAAAATTTTCCAATTTTTTTTTTTTTTTTTTTTTGAAATATTATTTAAAATATTAAAAATAAATGTCTTTTTTTTTTGTAAAATTTTATATCAATTTTGGGTCCCCCCCCCCCCAGACACATTTAATGACAGACAACCGCCCCGTGTCGCCCAGGGAAAAAACCTTAAAAAATGCTCTGGCTCCTTTGGTAAGTTGAGATATCACCTTGACAATGTTTACCTCCTTTTGTGAAGTTCAGTATAAGAGGAACGAGTTATTGAAGCGGATTTGAGTTGGAACACTATGAAAGCTCAGCCCTAAATGTCCTTCTCTTTTACGCCCCAAAAGAGGTAAATATTGTCAAATTCATACTGTTCGTACGTGAAAGCTGCGACTAGCACACGCGAACCATTCCACTTGAAAAAAGGGATGATGGGTTGTGAGTGAGACCTTTCCGAAGTTTTCGATTTAAAACTTGCATTTGCTATCATTTGACATATTCGACTAAACTATGTATTTGAAATTAGCATCGTTTTCCGTTGTTTTGATACGACTCAAAATGCTTCTTATTATTCTTCCCCTTATTATTATCTTACCTATCACCCCTATTTTGGTAAGATCATGGAAGACCTGACACATGCGTACATACACGGAATGTTTTAACTGAGAAAATCAGACAGTAACTCAACTTTCCAGAAGAGAACTATAACTATACAAGTATAAAAGGAAGGAGATATAAAGCTGTTTTCATAACAGGTGGAGGGTTTGAAATGTACTGTACGCCTTGCTTTATCATTCGCTTAATTTAATTTAACCTTTTTGTATTAGTATTAGTAGGTACATATGATGTGGCACAATATCACCTCTGCTGTCACAAACTCAGCCTATTTTATGGTAATATTTGAATGAAGAGAAACAGTCCCTGAACGGTGGAACGTATTTTACCTCCAATGGAATTGATTTATCTTAATATTAAAGTATTCAATACAAAAACAATTGCACCTAATTACATCGTAACCCTCCAAGATAAATTTACAAACCTACCGAAAACAGTTAAATAAAATTAGCATATTTAGGCGTGGTAGAAGCACAGCACATAACCAATTACATTTATCATTAGTTCTAAGAAAACTGAAAGGTAAATTAACATATTCTATAAAACTGAAATGGAAATTATAAGGAGTAAGCCTTTGTTTAAAAATCCATGTAACCAGTATCCCATGGTTAATAATTTAATACATTACGTGATCATGGGCGCTAATATGCGAAATTTTAAAGGAGGGGGGGGGGTCAGATATTTTTCCTGTGATTTAGCAGGATACTTTTTCTATGCAAAACAATTCTAGTGCAGATTAGAGACATTAAAAGTTGATAATTTTCATAACTTATTCATAGATGGCTGAAGAAGAAGAAATGTTTTTACCTTTTTGCCGAAAAATCAGAACTAAAAGCAAGGAAGTACTAATTTTTATGGGGGCTTGAGCCCCCACTTATTCCCACTCCCCTTTATGGACGTCCATGTACATGATTAAAATGCTTCGCGAAATTTTGAATTATTTTCTTGACAAATGCTCGTTTAAGAGGAGTTGCTTAATCCCTCTACGCTTTTAAAACATTAAACTGAAATGCTGAAATCTTTAAAAAATTTTTAGTCATTTCTCCTCGCAGCCAAGCACACAATTATTTTTCATTTGCTTACGAATTCCTTCTACAAAATATCTAGAAAAAGTTTGAGTACAATTACTAATGATTTTTCATTATGGAGTATTAAGTTTCTTCTTGGTGTCATTACCAACTATTTAGAACTTAAAAACGCAGGAATGAAAATGTTTATACTCGATGTAAAAATACTTTTTATTGTTTCATTATTTATTAATTTACTATGATATTCAATTTCTTCTGTGTCAACACTGCGAAAATGGTTATACATGATTCTAAAATTTGCTAAAAACATTCATTCATTTGTGAAATTGAATTGCACAACCTCCTCTCAATTTTTACAAGTAAGTAATCGTTCCTCAGAACCTTGTCAAATCCTGTTTGCGTTTCGAATACATCTTATGAGAGAGTTCTTTATAAAAGTAACATATGTACCGATATTTTAATATGAACATTTTTTACCTAATATCTAATACTTTACTTGTATTCATGAATGTTAATGAAAGTCAGTAGTCATGTATTTGTCATTTGAAATTATTGTTTCCTCCAGTTTTGCACAAATGTTCATAACAGCCGTTTAGAAAAGCAAGGCGTTTCTTTTTTTTTTTAAATATTTCTTTAAAATATTCTTCTTAAAACCTGTTACTATCATATTTGCGGCAAGATTAACCTCATGGCGTTGAAGATTCGATCTGCAATATGATATGTTTTGTCTCGAAATCAAAAAGTGATGAAAAATTCTGATCTTCAATGTGTTTTTCTTAACCTGTTGTACAAAATGAGCTTTTTTTGACATTATAATAAAGGAAACAGTTCTTTGTAATCTGTTAAACAACCGCGATTGATAAGAGTTGCTTCGTCAGTATTCGTGAAAATTGTTTTATGTATATAGTGTTAAAACTACAGGTTGCAGGTGGCACCTTTGAGGGTGAAAAGTTGTAGCAAAAGCGGCAACTCCAGAAGGGTGCCACTTAACTCCGTATAGCACCATCGAAGGTGCCATATGGAATCAAGTGCCACCCTATGGGAACCTATTGGCACTCATTGGGTAACCCATGGCACTCTAAAGGTGCCATAGTAGCCTAATATCACCCCCTAACCATCCACACAGTCCGATCGGCTTGGAGGCGCTATTTAGCACAGGAAAGTCGTGTGAAATTCCAGGTGGGGAATTCCGGCCTCAAAGCCGCAGATCCACGGGAAAACGGGAATACCTCAACAGAATTCTCGATACACCTATACTGTCTGACCATGAATGAGGTGGAACGGCTAAGATCCGCTTTACCGGCGGAAAAGGGCACATCTATTAGTTTTTAGGGATGTCGGCTTTTGCAGATGTGTGCTAGCCTCTAAATTAAGCAGAGACACATTACATTGAATAAATCAAAAGCATCATTTTTTTAAAATTTTCCACCTACGCCAGATCACCGCCTTCTAAATATTATATGCCTATACTGCTTTCTGGTTTTCAGCACAGAGCAAAATTTCTCCTTTGCTTCACAACGCACTGCCATCTATCGGAGTTCTTCGAGCAAAGAGAAATCAACGATTGGTTGATTTCTGAATTTAAATTTAAAAATTAGCCAATCAGAAAATTTAATTCGAATATTGTTTGGATTTATCACTATAACATCGGCATCATGGGATTGTCGCAAGGTGGCGCTCAAAGTGGAACCAATGTCTTTCGTAGCGAAGCAAATGTAGTAGCCATTTAGTATGTAGGAGGCATTGGCCAGATAGACTCGTCTTAGCTAGACATTTCACAAATTTCACAGCATCCTTGGGTAGACACTATAGAAGTTTGCCTCCAGGCCTGGGGCCTCAAGGCACGCCTTCAGATTTTCCGATGTGTGTGGGGGGCCCTTTAGGAAACAATATTTTATGGAAATAAAATAAGTGTTCACCAATTTTCTGACAAAGCACTAACAGGCTTAAAAACTGGAAAAAATATTATAAAGGAAGAATTTGATTCGAAATTGATTCGTTAATGGTTCAGAGATTTTCTGAGAGAAATGTTTTCAAAAGCGGTTTTTGTTCACATAAAATTTTATTTTGAGCTAAAATACAGTCTGCCTAGGACAATTTTATTTGAATACAGGGAGAAACTAGAAATGAATGCTAGTGTTCCGCCTAGTTATACTCGATTACTTTAAAATAGGCGTATCAAGTTTAGAAATTTTGCGTCGTCTCCATGGAAACCGTACGAAAGAAAACAGTTCCACTCTGTTTTTTAATGAACTTCTGTTGAGGGTAGTTCATTTATTTTATGTTTATCGAATTAGGCTTACGCTTTTATTTATATTCTCATGTCTCAGTTATTTCTCAGCATTTTCTAACAAATCTAGTCATACATTAATGCAGCAAAAATTTCGAAGAAAATGTTGTGCTCTATTCACTTTGATTTTTCAACAGAATAATAGTTTATGCAAAAAGCAATTTTCACCGTTTGCATTTAACCATTGTTGCAAAAGCTAAGTGGGGAAAAGTCCATAGCGCCGTAACTATGACAACCATCAGGGGAAAAGTGCGGAAAGTGGGAAATTAATTTTACTTTGAGCGGCCTCCTCTCGTCCCACAGAGTATAAAAGACTAACACATATCTGCAAAAGCTGGCATCCCTAAGAATTAATAAATGTGTCCATTTCCCCCTGTAACTGGATATGTCAGCGTTTCCAGCTCATACGCTATCATCTCAACTTTATTACCTTGAACAAGTGTTTAGAGAAAATAGAACCTGTATCTTTCCCATCAGGTTAACTTTGCCGATACTATAGTTGGAAAATATTTGTACTTGTTATCATCTCTGAAGTTGTCATTGTTGAAAATCTTGGAAATCTCTTATAATGGCATGGTGCGAAATACTTTCAACTTTAGATGTTTGTAACAACAATGTAAATACTGAAAGAAGTTAGAATGATTATAGAAATTGTGGCCACGAAGTGTGTTGAATTTGATGTTATTTTTATGTCAATGTTTAAAAATGAGAAATATATTGTGAACTGATAAAAATGCTGTAGTTGTGTTTCTCTTAAAAAAAGAAATAATTTAGTTATGGTTTAAAAAATCTGGTATGGACCCTACACTACTTCCTTTTACGTGTAAATTTCTTAGTAGTTGCCTTAAGTGTTAAAAAAAGTGTTTGGAGTGAGCAAGGTAACAATTCAAATATTTACTCCCTCATCTGTCACGAAACAATGCAAAAAATATTTTGCAATGGTTAATTTTCTAATTATTGGGGATTTTAATATCATTCAGTGAATTTTTCGCAAAATGTCGCCAATAGCGCCAAGTTGAACCCAAATTCAAAACATAATTTTTTCGCCAAATTTGTCGCCAACTTGGCGATAGGTCGCCAAGTTGGCGTCAAATCCTTGGCGACCAAAAGCTTGGCGACATATCGCCAAATGGTCGCGCCAATTCATATCACTTGAGTCTGCATTGAAATTAACACTGATTTACCTCAAAAAAAAGGTAAAACACCCCCTTGGGAACATTCGAATGCAACCACAAGGGGAGGTGCACAACTAGACCATCCTCAGTGCCTACATACCAAGCTAGAAGCTTCTACGGCATATAGTTTTTGAGTTATGCGACCCACATACATACATACGCACACACGTACATACAGACGTCACGAGAAAACTCGTCGTAATTAACTCGGGGGTGGTTGAAAAGGATTTTTCGGCTGCTTATATGTTGGTAGGTACATATGCACGTGCTGACAGGTCGAAAAAACTACTGAACATTCATTCGGGGGTGAGCAAAATCAAAATTTAGACTCGAATTTGAGTGATTTTTTTTTTTCGCGATCACAATACTTCCTTTACTATGTAAAAGGAAGTAAAAAACGGTAAATTCCTACTTTATAGGATCCGGGTTTGGCGATTTTTTTCAGACTGTGGGCAAAATTAATAAATGGTTGCCAGAAAACCATAGATCTAAATTAGAAACCATAAATCTAATGGTTGCCTGATTTAATTATTTTTTCACCGGACCTTAAACTAGGATTCATCCATAAAAACTAAAAAATACGCTTTTAGAGAGGTTTTTTTTTTAAATATAAAAATAATGTACTTAATACTATCATTAGTAAAAATCGAAAAACAACGTCTAAAAGCACAAATGGGTCGAATTAAAATTGGCTAACATGTTTCAAATCCATAAAGCCTCCTTCTTCAGTGCCAAGCAAGAAATGGAAAGAACCAAAGTATCGGGAGAGTTTAAATAGGAAAGGAGCAAAAGCTAGGCCAATCAGGTGTCAGCGTGTGCCGAGCCCGGATTTGGCGTTGCGTAGTCAGAAAATTTAAAAGCATGAAGTAAAATTGGCGAGATGTGTGGAACTGCAAAGGATTCGTCACAAATATTACTTAAATTTTTGTGAACATGAAAGGCTTCTAAGAAATCTAACTCACCAACAGTTGAAGGTCTGCAAATAATTTTAGCTTAGGAGAAAACAAATCTATGGCCTGTGTCCCAACAGTGTTTCGCAATGGAGGATTTTGAAAGTTCTTTCTTTTTAACACAATTTTCGTGTTCCTTTAACCTGAATTTTAGCGCCCGTCGGGTCTGTCCGACGTATCCAATTTGACATTCACAATTTATGTGATGAATGCCCCACTGATCAAATGGTTGGATGGGGTCTTTTAATTCAGAAAAAGTTTGTTGATGGGTCTGTAAATGACATGAAAATCGAACTTGCTGAGTATTCTGGAAATGCGAGAGGAGATTTTTGAATAAAATGGTAAGACAACGAAATTGGTAGAAGGAACAGTGGGCTTTTTGTGGGATGCACTGCGGTTCGAAAGTTTGTTGTAAGCATAAATAATTAGCAACTATCATTAGTAAGCACTATCATTAGTATTAAAAGTTAAACTGTATTTCATGATACTCTAACTGATTTCCCTCTGATTTGCAAATCTATTTACGCTAATTTTACATGCACTTATAATACATCAACATATAATATAGTTTAGCCTTCAGTATTACATCAACATATAATATAGTTTAGCCTTCAGTATTACATCAACATATAATATAGTTTAGCCTTCAGTATTAATAATAGTATTAAATATACTTTTATATTTGCAAAGAACATGAATTATATCGTTTGTTCACAGTTACATACAAACAGCTGAAACATTTATAATACATCAACATGTTATATAGTTTATCCTTTAGTATTAATAATAGTTTTAAGAAAATTACTTTTATATTTTTAAAGAGCGTGAATTTTATCTCTTATCCAGAGTTACATTCATACATATAAACAAACAAACAAACAAACCCACATGTGAAACTAATAAAAGACGTATAAAAAAGAAATTGAATTTGACCTTAAATTTAAATTATGTTTTTCGCAGTGACAATTTGTGACAAGTGTTTGTGAGTCTGTGTGTTGCCCCCTCTCCACCATGTTCTGCATGGGGGCCCCCCTGCAGGGGCCGGTGAGCAGGTCCGCGTAGGTGGAGCACCGGGACTTCAAACGTTGGCAGACATCCAATCTGAGAAAAGGACTACATGACGTTAGAGGTTCAAAAAGATAACATATAGCAATTTTTCATTGATCAATAAACTGTAACACATAGCAAAGTACATATCAAAGATGAAATGTCTGCCGCCTTTAGAACGCATTCTGCTTTCTCTAGTTTTGAAAGCCTTGTACGATGTCTTTATACTTTACATAGCAATAATGTGTTCAATTGGTAACACTTGTGGCTGCTGTGTTTATAGTTAGCAGTATTATTATTAGATTTGTTTGGGGCAAAGCAGTTCCAGTCATTCATAGTATAGCTTTAGTGAGCCATTCCGGATACTTTACACTGCTTCTTTTTCTTATTTTTTTCTTTTCTTATCTAGAAGACTCAGTGCTGCATTCTGCTGACAAGGTAATTAAATCAGTTTTCTACTCCTTATTTTAGGAAAAGTACACAAAACTAGATGATTAATTCTCCAAAATTGTCATTGTCGGAGCGCATGAATTTCCCTCCCTACAGTTTTTCAGAAATGGGACCACAAAAGGCTTCGCGGTCTGAAAGAATTGAAATAGTAATAATATATGAACAAATTAATAAAAGTAATAAAAAGTATAAATTTTTTTTATATAAACCTGAAAAGAAAATACAAAGGCACTATTATAATTAACCCTATTAAGGGCTGCCGAAATGCACGTTTCAAACTTTTTTTTTGTGAGAGGAAAACAAGTATTCAATCTATAGTACACTGTCGGGGAGTCGGGGGGTCGCCATCGAAGATCGCCTAAGCGTTTTTAAGATTTCAATTTTTAAACATTTCTAGAGAGATCAGCCGAATTTTAAAGTTACTAAAGTTAGCTAAAGTTATAATTTTAAGGCTTTAATTTCAAAAAAATTTCTCGAATACATCTTTCTTCCCCTGTCTTCACAGATACGTTTTACTTGTGTTATTAAGATTCCAGTTTATGTATCTGTATCTTTTCTGGGAAGAAAACCCCTTTACCCTTATATCAATAAAGATAGACTAAAATTGAGTTTTTTAAACTTCAATTTGAAAAATCCGGGTAGTAACTGAAATCGCCCTCTGAATGCACTAAAGCAAGTCTAAAGTTGAGTTTTAAGAATTCATCAGCTAAAAAAATGTGTGAGGAGAACATCCTCAAACTTCTATCCTCCTCTTTAAGTCTTTCAAAAGTACTTTGAAATATCTTTTTTAATGCTTTAATTTCGCAAAATCTTCATAAAAGATCCCAAAATTTTCTAATAAATGGCAAAATTTCCGCTTTCAAAATACCAGTTTCAAAGATTTTAATGGGATGAACCCCATTTTACCCTTTTCTTTACATCAGGGGTCTCCAACCTTTTTTACTCGGGGGCCAAATTGAAAATTTTTGGAAGCGAGGCGGGCCAACGGTCCAAAAATAGTTCAGTTCAGATGGTTTTTTTGTAACATTACGGAAACTCGTAAAATTTAGAGAGCAGTTCAGAAAACTGAAATTAAAGTCATTTTTTTCCACAAAATGTATTTTGCTCTCCAAAAGGAGTTTAAAAAAAAAAGCCAAACGAGACTAAAAACTAAATCCTTGCAATGTACTACAATTTTATTAAATGAATTTTATGTATTAATGATGATAAGAAACTTAACAATAAATGAGGACAGAGCAAGTGCAACGCTTAGGACAATTTTTAATGAGAAGATTGCATTTGCTTGCCTCTTAAAATTTCAGTTCATTTAGGGTCAAACTTTGTAGTTCCGAGCATTAAAGTTGATTTTAAATGTTCATTTGATAAAACGGATCTGTACTTCGATTTAACATACATTTTTGAAAATGTCTGCTCACACTTGTAGGTAAACCCAAAAAGAGAAAACATAACTCGAGCGTGATTTTTTATGTTCCTAAAAACGGGGAATTAACGAGAACTTAAAAACAGGAGAATGTGAAGCAGAGAAAAGAGATTTGTTCTCGGAAAGGGCAACAAAGAGAGATGGGTATTACCGTCGTAAGAAGTAAAAAAAAAAATTAAAAAGCTTTGCATTAAAGTTTGAATAGATTTTTATTTATTATTTGACGTATTCACTATGAGATCGTCACTGTTCTGATAAATTAAAAAATATATTTAAAAAAAGGGGGGGTTGAAAAAACAGATTTTTTCCGCGGGCCGGAAAAAATCTGCTCGCTGGCCGGATCCGGCCCGCGGGCCGTAGGTTGGAGAGCCCTGCTTTACATCATCAAGCACTGCCCAAACTTCTTCTTCTTCTTCTTTTTTTTTTTTTTTGAGACCTCACCTTCGAAGAATTCCTGGGATAGAGTCTATCGATGTAGTTCTCTAACCTCCTCCCAATTCCCCAATCGCTGCTATATAATTATATTATCACATTATCAAGCTCGAATCCAGAGGGGAGAAGTCACGGGGGTCATGATCCCTTCCTTAAACGACCAATAGCCTAAAACTGCAGTTTTGAAACATCTATTTCAAAAAAATCGCCAAATACCTCCCCCCTCCGCACCGTTTTCGTACAAAATTGCACCTTGACCCCCTCTTTCCGAAAATGGCCCCCCTTCTAAACCAGAAACTGGATCTGCCCTTATATATTATAGCTGCGTTTTAAAAGCTACAATTCCGAAGCAATTATGAGAGAGAACCTCCGAAGACTCTCTTTCTTATGTCATCAAAAGATACGCAAAAATCAAGGGTACAGCTTCTAAAAAAAAATCACTTTTAATCCCCACTCGCCGCCACTGACAGTACACACAAATGAGAAGCTTCAGTTTAATCTTTACTAATAATATAAAGCTGTAGAGTTTGTTTGTTTGTTTGTTTGTTTGAACGCGTTAATCTCAGGAACTACTGGTTTGATTTGAAAAATTCTTTTTGTGTTGAATGTCCGTAAAATATTTAACATATCATCAACAACTCATTTTCTCCAGCTTCAAAATTTTACTTATATTTTGGTGCAACACAATAATATCGGACTGCCTTCTATGACTCCCAAGTCCAAAAACTTTTTCAAGCTGTAAAAGTTTTTTTTAAACCTTGAAAACATCGCATGTTACATATGAGTCGCACCGCAGATTTCCTTCAGCAAAGAACCTTTCGGTATTATTTATATTCATTCCAGTTATGATCGAGTGATCACCGTGACGAAGGAAACGAAGATCATATTTGGATTCAGTGGGGCCTTTTACATAAGAAACAGGAAGAATAGTGTCAGATACTATACATTTGAAGTTCATTTTGTGCCGAGCAGTGTTGTTATACTGAAATTTGCTAGAAGTTTTTAATGAAAGCCAAAATATTTAAACTTCTTGCTATGCGATTCAACTTTCTATTTATATTTATATATAGATTTTTTTTTTTTTTTTGAGAAAGAGAGACTTTTAGTATTGAATATTATTGTCTCAGCAAGGATAAGTACTCAATTTGCTTCAGCAGCAGGTAAAAGAAACTGCTTATTGACTTCATTATTGAAAAAATTCTGTTAAATTCTTGAAGTATTTGAACATTTCCCGCAGCAACGTTATTCACCATTATTTATTTATTTTAATTTTTTTCTTTTAATTCTGTGATTTATATTATATTTGCCTTCGTTGGGGCGTAGGACGAAGAATGTTAGAAAATAATCCCTAAATATTCATGTTTGAAAAAAATCCAATTGTTCTGTACTACACTTGTTATATTTCACATCTTTATTCTTGTAATAACTTGCTTTTCTTTCACCTAGAATTTGATGCGAAAAACTAAATCAAACTAATTAATTCACCAGAAAACTGTCACAAGTATTTTAACAAAACTGTCCTAGTTGTAATTTCAATTTCCAGGTCGTTCATATCTTATAAGGTTTTTTCCAAGTTCAGATATTCCCAGAAGTTTCAATAGCAAATGGAGCAACTATTAATGTTCAATCTATTTGTTTTACTGTACAAAAAGGCGCTGAAATTATAAAAAGTGTTGTACCTAGGTTTTTCGCTCATGATTAAATGAAAAATCTCTTTCTTATATAGGAACACAAATATTTTGAAGCATATAAGAGACTATTTTCTCAGAAAGGCTCCCTAATTGACTAATAATACCTCAATTATCTTTTTATAATCAGCAAGAGTGATCATAGATTTATCTATAGATTTATAAAAAGCTTACAGTTGAAGTTTCAAACTTGTTAAAGTATTTTTTAAGTTCTATGTGCAACATTATTTTTTTTTTGTTTGTTTGTTTAATTCTTTGCCAAACATTTTTTCACTTTAAAGTTATTAAAAAGAATAGAAATTGTGGGAAATATATGATGACCAAAGTAAGCATGAAGTAAAAATCTTTGCCTAAATTTCAGATTAGTTCTATACCAGACTTGCTACAATAGTTTATTTTTTGCAGTTAGTTTTTATAATTTAATTCATTCTTCTTGTGATACTCTTAGCACTATTAGTTTAAAACTTTTAAATCTTGAAATTTTTTTCTCTGCATCCCACTACTTTAAAAGCATAAAAAACATTTTGCACAGTTCTTTCACAACTCTATTTTAGCAAGTGTAAGTTTTGAAAATCATAGCACAACATGTAGCCAAGTAGTACTGCAATTTACATTGTATGCTGCAATCTACTAAATAATCGATTGTATCAAAGGTGTTGCTATATAGATTCAAACGATTAAGAAAGTTTCCCATTGTTTGAACTAATATTTATGCGTTGGAAAATGAGAATAATTGAAAAAAAATCTCTTCCAAGAAAATGGTCTGTTTAGTCTGAAAAACTCAAAAATTGTGAAAATTACGAAAAAGCATAAAAATGAAGGGTGTTTGAGCACCATCTTCCATTAAGAGTAGAGATCTGAAATTATAGGAGGGTGATCTTATACATAAATGTAAAAAAAAGAGGGTGCGCCTTGGTCCGTAGCAAAAAAAGAAAAATTTTTCGAACCACCCTAATATCACACGCGCCTGAGGAGCCACCTTGAAAGGTATCTAAGGCTTGGAGATTTGGGCGATTTTGAGTGCGCCAATTATGTTTTTCTTGTGGTTTTTTCAAAAAAATAAAACGATTATCTTTTATCGAAATCGGCACTCATGTTAGACGAAATCAAATAACTGTTGTGCGGATATGTGATCGTTAGATGCAATAGGGTACGCCTGACGGACATGGTGAATCACATCCACCTCGGGGCACCACTTCACGTGATGACAGGCTCATTGTGCGCATGATAGTGACGGATCGCTCAGTCACATCACGAACCATAGCATAGTACATTCCGTCTATAACGCATCATCCAGTGTCTGTGCATGCCATTCGACACATTTTACAGTAGACTGGTCTGTCTGCAAGACATCCATTGCTTCGTCTACCGTTGACGAAGAACCACAGACGTCTCCACCGCCAACGGTGCGATGAGAAAAGGATGTGGATGGCAGAATGGAATGAAATTGTCTTTACCGACGAGTCACGCTTTACCCAAGTAGCACACATTCGTTGTTTTAACGTTATTTAAACGTTGAAAATCCGTTAGGCCATCCGTTGAAACAACGTTAGTATCAAACGTGTTTTCAACGCTAATAGGTCTCGTTGATTATGCTGTTTTTCAACCAAATGTTTCAACCTTCAAATAACGTAACACTTTCCGTTGAAACAACGTTGGTGTCAAACGTGTTTCCAACGCTACTATGTCTCGTTGTTTATGCTAATTTTCAACCTTTTTTCCGACGTTGAAAAAACAGTAACGCCTACCGTTAAAATGACGTTTGTATCAAACGTGTTTTTAACGCTAATATGTCTTATTGTTTATGCTATTTTTCAACCATTTTTTTAACGTTGAAAATTCGTTAATGCCATCCGTTGTAATTGCGTTAGTATCAATCCTGTTTTTAACGCTAATATATTTCGTGGCTTATGCTTTTTTTTCAACGTTAAAAAAATTAACGCTTTCCGTTGAAATGACGTTACTATCAAGCGTGTCTTTAACGCTAATATGTGCTGTAGCTTATGAAAGCCCTCTTTGAAAGTTCGTTGTAACAAACGTGCATTATGTAGAAATTTTCCATGAACATCAGAAAGGCTTTTTTACTTCCTTTTACGTAGTAAAAAATGCATTGTGATCGCAAAAAAAAAAAAAAAATCACTCAATCTTGGGTCTAAATTTTGATTTTGTTCACCCCCGAATGAATATTGAGTAGTTTTCTCGACCTTTCAGCACGTGCATATCTATACCTACCAATATATAACCAGTCGAAAAATCCTTTTCAACTACCCCCGAGTTAATTACGACGAATTTTCTCGTAACGTCTGTATGTACGTATGTATGTGCGTATGTATGTCGCATAACTCAAAAACTATCCACCATAGAAGCTTCTAGATTGGAATATAGACGATGAGAGGCGTCTGGTTGTGCACTTCCCCTTGTGGTTGCATTCGAATGTTCCCAAGGGGGTGTTTTTCCCCCTTTTGGGGGTAAATCACTGTTAATTAAAATGCAGACAAGTGATATGAATTGGTGCGACCACTTGACGATATATCGCCAAGCTTTTGGTCGCCAAGTGTTTGACGCCAACTTGGCGACAAATCGCCAAGTTGGCGAAAAGAATTATTTTTTGAATTTGGGCTCAATTTGGCGCTATTGGCGATATTCTGCGAAGAATCCACTGAATGAAGTTAAAATCGGAGATATTTAGAAAATTATTCATTGTAAAACATTTTTTTGCATTGTTTCGTGGCAAACTAGGGGTGTGAATGCTTGAATTGTTATCTTTCTCACTCCAAGCACTATTTTAACTCTTAAGGCATCTACTAAGAAATTTACACGTAAAAGGAAGTAGTGTGAGGGTCCATATCAGATTTTTTTGAATATTCCTCTATTAAATAAAGAGTTAAATATGAAACCTTTGCTCTAGGAATACTTCAAACACATGTATCTACTGCACAAATCGGTAATAGACAAAAAATGTCGCAAAAAAAGGAAGGAAGAAAAATATATAGTGCAACACTAAAACTCGACAGCAAGTAAAATATAATTAACAAGTTTATTGCTAACGTGTGCAATGAATAAAATTTAAATAAAAAATATTACTATATGATATACATTATATTACATGCAATTTTTTTTATGACATTAAGTTTCGAAAAATAAAAGATATACAGTTGGACCCAGTACAATACAAGCCATTTGCAATGAAAACGAATTTCGAGATTAGAGAATTATAAATTAAACAAGATGAAAGACTGAAACTAAATTGTTTCATAAATCAACTGCTTGACAAAATTAAACATTTAAAAACTTTATTTTTAGACAAGTAAGAGAACTTGTTTAGTGAATTTTAAATTTGAGAATATATAAATTTAATAAAACAGATATTTAATAGACTCGAAAATCCGCAAATATAAATCCATCAGTCATATAATACAATACAATACAATACGATATCAAAAACTAACCAAATCATAATCAATAAATTACTTCACTCAAGTCCAAGCACTCATAATAAATGTTTCCCAATAATAAAATCTAAATTTAACCAAACAATATGTAGCAGGAGATTAAGTAAGCATGTGCAAAATGCAGCGAAATACAAAATAAATAAATATTAAATGACAAAAATTATTATACATTATATTCTTCAAGAAACATTCATATTTGATCTTTTTTCAGTTTTTTTGTTCCAACAGTGCATGGTTGAGGAATAGTTTAAATACTCCATTCGACATTCTTATCTTCTGCGCTTCTGCGGCATCGATTCTCTCGTACAGCATCTGTAAAGCAGAAAAAAGTGAACTTATATGAAGAATATATATATATACAGCGCGTCTCGAAATGATAGGTCCACCCTTATTTTTCAAAATTTCGACTCTTAATTGAGAATAAGAATCACTTTTTTGGATAGTAATTATATATCTGCAATTGTTATAACTATGATTGATGAAATTTCTTAAAAATAAATCATTTCTTCTTATTTGATGCAAATTTTCATTTTCAGACCGTTTCAAAAAGATAGGTCCGCCTTCAGAAATTTTGCCCCAACCACGTTTATTTCCAAAAATTTGCATAAGTATTGTTGCTTAGTCTTACTACGGGATTATGATTGCTGCTGTGGAGGTATTTAAACAGATTTGAACAGCTCTTTGTAGCCAAACAAAATGGGTTGTCGTTACAGTCTTTCGCTGGTTGAACAGGGGAAAATTCATGCAATTAAACAGTCTGGAAAATCCAATAGAGAAATAGGTAAGCTTTTAAACATATCCCAAAGTGTTGCAACCAATTTTTTGCTATTTAGAAATGCTTATAGTAGTAAAAAATCATCTGGCCGCCCAGCAAAAGTGACACCCCGACAACGAAGCACTATCGTAAGGGACCTAAATCTGGAAATAATGAGCATATCCACTTTGGCCAAACAACTAAACCCTTCAATATTAATATCTACAGTCCACAGAGCGGTAAAGAAATTCGGCGATTTAGTTTACGGGAAAAGGAAAGCGACTTCGAAATTGACTAAAAAGCACAAAGAAAAGAGATTGAAATTCACGCAGGAAGTGATGTCCTGGAAACAAGATAGGCATCGAGTAATATTCAGTGACAAAAAGGAATTCAACCTGGATGGTCCAGATGGTTGGCATTATTACTGGCACGATCTGCGTAACGATAGAGAGTTATTCTCGAAGAGGCAAGCTGATGGTGGTTCCGTTATGGTGTGTGCCCGATTCAGGGGGACAGGAAAAACTGATGCATCATTTGTAGACAATCGTTTGAATGCTCCTGGCCGTAACAAGCTGTTTGAACGATATTTTCTTCCACAATCAGAACCCATTGGGGGCACATTCTTCATGTTCCAACCGGACAATGCTCCTCTGCACTCTGCAAAGTCCACTTTTGAATGGTTTCTGGATAATGTTGTACATATTATCGATTAGCCACCTTGCATCCCGACCTGAATCCAGTAGAAAACATGTGGGGTATACTTGCAAGAGCGTAGTATGCAGGTGGAAGGCAGTACAACAGTACTGCAGACTTAAAAAGGGCTATTTCCCCCGAATGGTCAAAAACACTGGTCGACAGTGGTTCACTAACAACAACCAAATTATTATTTTTATTACGTATTCATATAGTTATTTAAATACCTGCAAGTAAAAAAGTCCCACCACGTCTCAATTTTTCGTAATAAAAAAAATAATTTTTTACTATTTTTTATGATTTTCGCACCAAATGCCTATTTTTGGAGGGAAAAGGAGCAAAATATTAACTCCTAAATTTTTTTGGAGGTGAAAGGAGACTCAAAGTCCGAAATCATGACCACCGATAACAAAAAGGGGGACGAGGGAGTGTATTCCTCAAAATATGCAAAAAATCATGAAAAAGTATCTTTTTATTCTGGTTTCTTTAATATGACGTTTTAAAAATTTTTTCTGGTGTAAAATCAGAGTATAAGACCCCCTCCTATTATTCCTATGCCCAAAAAAGTTTTCGCGCTGTAAAATAAAATTAAAAAAAAATATTAAAAAAAAAACGATCTTAGCGTGCGTGACTGACGCACGCTAAATACGCACGTTTTGTATCAGAGGGGGCGGGGGGCTTTCGGCAAAAAGTGAATAGTGATGGAGAGGAAAGGGGCCATATTTGAATTTTGGAGACAATTTTACATCAGAACCAGCCAGAATACGCCGTCTTTCTGAAGACCTGCGATGTGTTTAGCGTGCGACAGTCATAAAATTAGTTTTTAATTTTTTTTTTACAGCGCGAAATTTTTTTCGGACGTAGGAATCATAGAAGGGGGTCCTATCCTCTGATTTTACATCGAAATTTTTTTTAAACGTCATTTTAAAAAAACAAGAATTTTTGGTGATTTTTTGCTCATTTTGAGGGGGCACACCCCCTAAGAACCCCTTCTTTGCTATTAGTGGTCATGATTTTGAACTTTGAGTCTCTCTTGAAACTTCAAAAAAAGTTAGGAGTTAATATTATGATACTTTCCTCTTGAAAAAAGGTGTGTTTGATATGTTTTTCCAGTTATGTTCAGTACTTTTTAGAAATTCCTAACAAAAAAACTGTACGTGCTACAGCTTTTTTACTATTATTTTTGAACTCTACACTGCAAAATTAGTCAAAAACAGTTAATTTCATCTTTGTTAGGGGAAAAAAGTGAAAATTTGTCGACTAGTGAAATCGGGACACATTGTTTGCAAAAACTTGTAAAAACCATGCCAAATAGGATTTATGAGCTTATTCAGAAAAAAAAAATCAGAAAAATTTCTTATTAATTCAACATTTATTTGATGATTGGTTCAGTGGACCTATCTTTTTGAAACAGCTGTTTCATCTAATTTTAGTTTCCCTCATTATTCCTATTATTTGTAAATTATTTATGAGCAATTTTACATTGAATGAAGTAATGTAGTTCAGAAAATAGTACTTTGTACACAATACAACCTTTTTTTACAAGCATAACTTTCGATTTTACTGGTGGACCTATCATTTCGAAACGCACTGTATATAGATATATATATTATATATATATATACAGGGTGTCCACTCCAATCGTGGACCAATAGCTAATTTCTAAACCGTTAGAGATAAGCATATAGTTTATTTAGGAAAAAATCTCCAAATTACGAAATGAATTTTGGGTCTATTCAATGTTTTTCAAAAAATCAAATTTTGAAAGAGTTACGAAATTTAAATTTTTATACAGCCCCCTAGTCCTATCAATCATATTTAGTAAAACATTCTTGACACTGTAACGTTTAAAACTAAAAAAAAATCACTCTTCTACGACAAAAATTGACCGAGTTATGACGTTTTGAAAAATCAAGATTTTGCATTGTTTCATGACGTCATCGAGAGATCGCTTTAGGGACCGTATGCGAAATCCTTCAAAATCTTGATTTTTCAAAACGTCATAACTCGGTCAATTTTTGTCGTAGAAGAGTGATTTTTTTTTTAGTTTTAAACGTTACAGTGTCAAGAATGTTTTACTAAATATGATTGATAGGACTGGTGGGCTGTATAAAAATTTAAATTTCGTAACTCTTTCAAAATTTGATTTTTTGAAAAACATTGAATAGACCCAAAATTCCTTTCGTAATTTGGAGATTTTTTCCTAAATAAACTATATGCTTATCTCTAACGGTTTAGAAATTAGCTATTGGTCCACGATTGGAGTGGACACCCTGTATATATATATACATATATACATACATACACATAATTTTAACTAAATGTAATTGTTTGAATTATAACTTTTTTTTTTGTTTAAAACGTAGCAAAATTTTTTTCTTAATCACTTTTGTTTCTTTTATTTTCTCTCTCTCTCTCTCTCTTTTAAATAGTTTTCATTAATCAATGAGTGTTGGTAGGATTTAGTTAGCAAAATTCGTAGTGATTTCAGTGTTATTTCATACGATATAGGAGAATAATTGAAATTTTCTATGATGTTTAAGGGAGACTTCGCTAAAGATTTAATCATTAAGAAGTTGTCAAAATACAAGCTTATCTTATTAGCAATGTATTTCTAATACGAGGCAGGGAGAAGCAAAGGGATGTAAGTGCAAAAATTGAAAATTTGAAGAAACTAGTTGGAAATTCTCTATTTCATTTTCGGACAAAAGATGGTCCTAAATGCCCTGATAGTAAAGTTGATGGAAATTTTACACATAATTTTCATGCAATAGTTTAATGCTTGCTAAATTCGTAAAACATGACCAAGTTAAATATAAGTTAAAGAAACTTACGATTCAATGAAGTTTTCCGGCAAAAAAAAATTCGTATCGATCATCTGGAAACAGAAAGAGCCATTATAGATTGATAAATAAGTTTAACAACATTTTTAAAAATTATATTCCAAATGCAGCTTTACTAAATTGTAATATCTTTTACTTTTAAGAGGTCCACAATTAAGCCTTAAACTGAATTTAGATTAAGAGGACTTGGTTCTTTTAGATACTTTGTTTGTTTCTTAAGATTTTTACTTATTTCATGTTTTTCTATAAAAAGTTATGATTAAAAACATATTTTCCACATTAAAAGCAAAAACTAATTTAATAGAAAATTTAAAGTTTGATTTTTTTAATTTGAGAAGTTTAAAACAATCTCCATTTTTTTTCATCAATATTTTGTTAAAACCCTTTAAGCGCCATGGGTTCTACTTTAGAACCACTTAATAATTTTTTTCTGCCTCTAAGTAATATATTTTATTTTTTTGAAATTAACTTGAGATCAATAATTAAGTTCCTAGTTTCATTGGTACTTTTTTCCAAAATTCTGGACGGTAAATTCATTCAATGAAATATCTAAAAGCGGAATTTTATGTCGCAGCCGCTCAAAGGGTTAAAAATAAATAATATAATTGTTTTTTTCCCCTCATAATGGTATGTCAGAGACTTTTTGCTTGAACCGCATTATTATTATTTTATTAATTTAATTAAATTTTAATCACCAAAATTTGAAATATAGTAGAAAAAATATACTATCTGTTATTTTTTCACTGAAAAATTCGTAACTTTTATAGTTATAAGAAAATTAATCCCAAAATTCTCCTTAGCAGATTATATTGAAATTACAAAACAATTTCAACTTCTTTGATGAAGGTTTTAAAGTTTAGGCCTAGTAATTTCGTGGAAAAGGTTAAACTGAAAATATCTGGTTTGGACCCCACACAACTTCTTTTTACGTGTAAATAACTTAGTAGATGCCTTAAGTGTTAAAATAGTGCTTGGAGTGAGCAAGGTAGCAGTTCAAATATTTACACCTCTAGTTGCCACGAAACAATGCAAAAAAAATGTTTTACAATGATTAATTTTCCAAATATCGCCGATTTTAACATCATTCAATGGATTTTTTTTTGCAAAATATCGCCAATAGCGCCAAATTAAACCCAAATTCAAAAAAAAAAAAATTTTTCTACCAAATTTGTCGCCAACTTGGCGATAAGTCGCCAAGTTGGCGTCAATCACTTGGCGATCAAAAGCATGGAGATATATCGCCAAGTGGTCGCGCCAATTCATATCATTTGAGACTGCATTGAAATGAACTGATTTACCCCCAAAAAGGGGTTAAACACCCCCTTGGGAACATTCGAATGCAACCACAAGGGGAGATGTACAGCTAGATTATATTATTCCTGATTTTGTCCCATTAAACTGACTGCTGCATAATTGCTGATAGTTCTTTCGTACGAAACTTATGTTTCATACTGTAATCTCAACCTTGCATTCAAAATATTTCGAATATTTGATAAAAATGTGTAAAAACTACATATTTTTATTTAAATATTGTTTAATAATCCTTCTAAGCATCTAAATATATTTTTTTATTTCTTAGCAATGATATGAATCCGCTAGTTAAAAAATAAACGTAATAAAATTGTAAACACAGAATATTCTTCCGACAACTATTTTCAAAATGGCAGCCGATTCCAAAATATCAATTCGAAGTAATAATGCTAGAATGGCGTTCCTTCTTTTGAAGTTTTCATATCTCCCCCAAAATTAAATGACGATTTCCTTTAAGTATTTGGATGCATCTTCTTAAAATTCACATAATCAATGAAATTAAAAAGAAAAAAAAAGAACAGGAACACAATTAACCAATTACTACATACAATTTTAATTTTAACGATGCACATAGATTTTTAAAATTTTATACGTGAATGCAGATAACTATAAAAGAATACGAAAAATGTAAAGCAGAGAATTATAACACAAAAAACAATACGGAAAATGGGAAACAGAGAATTATAAAATATTTTATAGTAAGTAAAATACAATTTCCAATACTTTACGTACCTTTAAGATGAACATTCTTTACAAATGTTTTTCTTTGTCTGCCGTTGAAGTAATGGCTGCTTGCAAGAGAAGACGAGAGTGTTGAGATGTAGACTGCTGCTGTTTTTGGACTTAGTTTTCAACGGAAAACATTTGCGTTACAAAAACGTTGTAAAATCGTTAAAAACACAACTTGATTTTCAACGGAAAACATTTGCGTTTTAAAAACGTTGTAAAATCGTTAGAATCGCAACCTAACGGATTTTCAACGATGGCAACGATTTTAAAACGTTAATTCAACGAAGTGTGCTACCTGGGTAGTCTGCAACACCACGATGGTCGGATTCGAGTCTGGAGACACCGTGGAGAGATGATGCTAAACAGCTGCTTTATGCACCGCCGCACTTGTTCTGAACCGGGTATTATGGTATGGGGCGGTATTGGATATCACTCTCGCACTCCTCTAGTACGCATTGCCGGTTTAAGCAGCTAGAGCAGGACCGTCACTTCAAGTTTTTCCGGGGGGGGGGGGTCAAAGGGTTCAAACACAATGTAATTTCATCGGAAAACATAAAAAACCATGCCAACTTATAAGTAGGCATGATTACTCACCCCCCCTCCCTCTGACCCCCTAAATGACGGGCGTGAGCCAGAGCTATATCTCCGATGTGTTGGAGCCAGTTGTCCTTCCTT
The DNA here is from genome assembly GCA_038373865.1 of Uloborus plumipes. Classification (NCBI taxonomy): domain Eukaryota; kingdom Metazoa; phylum Arthropoda; class Arachnida; order Araneae; family Uloboridae; genus Uloborus; species Uloborus plumipes. The sequence goes on from JAXGGA010015530.1 coordinate 25,975, forward strand.
ATACCTTCAGGGATTTCCCACTGCCATATTTCAACAGGATGATGCGCAAACACACGTGGCACGCATTGTCCAAGTGTTCTTCATCAATCGCTAGACTGAGTTGCCTCCCGGACCGGCTCGCTCTCCGGATGTTTCGCCGATAGAAAACATGGGGTTTATGGTTGCTCAACGATTGACCTAGATTACGTCCCCAGCCGCTACAACAGATCAACTTTGGCAACATGTGGAAGCTGCTTAGTCTGCTGTACCTCAAGAACACATTTAAAGTCTCTTTGAATCAATTCGAGGGGTGTGGCAGCGGTGATCTGCAACAATGGCGGCTACTCTGGCTACTGATTTTGGCAGGAACGACACTTCACAGGAGTCTTTAAATTTTGATTCTTGGTCAACATGTTATCTACACAATAAATTTTGTTGTGATATCTCTCGTCTTTCTTGGTGTTGCAATTTGGGTGGCCGGCAGTGTATAAATTTCAATGAATCCAGGTTCTGTAATCGCATTCGCATACACTACACTGACAACCATATATATATGTAATGGTGCAAATATTCAGCTCTTAATTTTCAATGGTTTCTCTGAAAATGTTGGCAAAAATAGTTAAACATCATTTTACCCATAATTTTTTCACCGACTGCAAAACTTATGTTTAGATGTATTAGGTCATTTAAAAAGTCCTCGCGCTTTTTTCTAACCAGATGGTTTGACATATATTTCGAGCAACACTAATCCAATTGCGTTAGATGAGTATTCGTTTGAAAGGTGGCATTTCAGGATACCTTTTTGACACCACGTTCAAGTATTTCGCCAATCGAGTAAAAAGTTATAGCGCTTTAAAAATGACTGAAATATCTGGAAAATACGATAGGTAATGCTTTTTCACTGCAAAAAAGATAAGAATGCCACAAGAACGGCCGATGTTTTAAAAAATGTTATGTAAGGATGCAATGAGTGAACGCCGTAATTAAAAGAGGTATACTCTATTCCGTTCCGGAAATTTCGATGTCAAAGATGCACCTCTCTCTGGTCGGCTATTCACTGAAAAAGTCGATAAAAGTTTTTCAACTGGTTTAGCGGGACAAACGCGTAAACGCTTAAAAAATGGACGAGATACTTAACAACAACCACATAACAGTTTGGGATCCTCTGAAGAGGACAGGATGCTCAAAGGAGCTCCATGTTTAGGTGACACAAGCATTACCGAAAAAAAAATTGATCGACAGAGCTACCATCAGTAAAACGCTTCTAAGGAGATCCGAAATCGATTCTTTTTGAAGCAAATTATTACAGGAGATAAAAAATGGATTAGATACGATACAATGAAATGCATGCGATCTCGGTAAAGGGCTGTGACCCACCACAAACGAATTCAAATCCAGGATTGACGGAAAAAAGGTGTTTCGTAGAAATGGAAGGGCTCATAACGAACTGACACAACCTGGCGCAACAGTGAATTCTGTCCTCTATTGTGCATAACTCAACTGTTTCAATGAAGCAATCAAGAAAATGCCACCAGAATTGGCTAACAGAAAACGAGTTGTGTTCCACCATGATAATGCTAAGCCACACTCATCTTTGATGACTTAGAATAAATCGAAAAAACTTGGTTATGAACTTATGGTGCATCTAACGTATAGGTCGGACCTTGCTAATTTTGATTATCATTAGTTTCAGTCTTTGAAAAATTCTTTTGATGGCAAAAAATTGACTAAGTGAACAGTCGCTGAATATCACTTGTCTAAGTTTTTCGCCGATAAACCTCAGAAGTTTTACACCAATGAAATAATTCAGCTACCGAGGGAATAGCCAAAGGTCGCAAATAATAATGAGCATATGCACTTAGATTAAAATTAATTTTCAAATAAAAAAATTCTTACTCAAAAACTTACGAAAAAAGCACGGAGACTTTTTAAATGACCCAATAGTATCGATGGTGTTCAAAGAATAAAATTATTTGTTACTTTGAGCACTTGCCGAGTGAAGTTCTGAAGTCGGTTCATTTTTTTCTTTTCCAAAATATTTTATTCTGTATAGTTTAAAAATGTACTTCAGAAATAAGGCAATGTTTCCATTACGAAACTTCACCTAATTTTCTTAAGTAAATGCTCCATAAAATAAACTATGTAAGAAAAAAATAAGCTATCAACGCGTCGAAAATTTTAAACGATTGACACTAAAAAATAATCCTTGTTATTCTTTGGAATTTATTTGTGTACTAGTTTAATCAAAGCCACTTAAATTTTAACGACTTTTCAACTAATTTATTTTTCAAAGCAATACTAGTTTCTCGCGATATATAGTATTATACTAGATATCGCGATAATACTATATATCCACGTATATAATAGAAATATTATATGTAGTATTTCTATTATGTACGTGGCCAGTTATCTGTTATCAGCATTAGATAAAGATAAAAAGACCATGGAAATGAATTTCATGATGTAATCCAGAGAAGATTTACATTCAAAATTGTCATTCTTACGATTACTGTGATTACGATCTCTGTTTCTTTCAATTTCTGCAGAATCCTGTTATCAAATCGAGACCATGGGACCAACTGAAAGGAAAACCCTTTCAAACAAAAACAGAATTTTTTGAAATCGATCCAGGTGTCTTCGAGTAATCGTATAAATTCATAAAAATTTAAAAAAAGACCATGGAAATGAATTTCATTATGTAATCCAGAGAAGCCTTAAATTCAAAATCATCATTATTGCGATTACTGTGATTTCTATTTCGATCGATTTCTGCAGGTTCCCGTTATATCCCGGACCAAGAGATGATGGGACCAATTGGAAGGGAAACCCTTTCAAACAAAAAAAGGAAAAAGAAATCGGTCCAGGCGACTTTAAGTAATCTTATAACACCACACTACACACACCACACAACACTACAAAAAAAAAAACATCTCACGACGATATATGTGTAACCTATCAGCCTTTGTTGAATGAGAGAGGGTGGTT
>JAXGGA010015531.1:0-28931 GCA_038373865.1 Uloborus plumipes
TACGAAATGCCTCTGGAAAATGTTACTGAAAGTGTTAAGGGGATTAAAATACCTGCGTTTTGTTTAAATACCCGAAAGCTAAAGATTTGAAATAATTATGCAAGTATTTATTTTAAATCAAAACGATTTACTCTAGCACACTTTCTTTCCGTTAAATTGAAAAGAGAAGGTATAAACTGTCGTACCAGACGTATGAAACCTTAAAAAAATCCCCGGCTCTAAAGGGTTCGAGTGAACATTTCAACCCCGCCCTCTAAAGAAAAAAGATTTATGGTACAACATGTGTACCATCCGGTTCCTAAAGGTTAAAACGGTTAGATGAAAAGTCATTATAATTTATTTAAAAAAATATAGCAGCACATTCTGATGTGGAAAATTAAAATTTGATTTCAATCATATTTTGTATTTAAAATATGATCATATACTTAAATCCAGGAAATATTCATTTTTTAATGAATATTATGTTTCTCAATAATCTTATGTGATATTTTTCTTCTAATTTTATTCTTAATATTCTCCAAGTGTAAAAATAGCGTACTTGAATATTGATGTTCATTGCAATTTTTATTTTGTTTTCCTTCAAACAAAGTGTGTAAAAATTTAGACATTTTAAGTATATATGTGCCGTTATCCATTCTAAGATTATATATATATATATTTTGGTCCTTATATATACATTTGATCTAAAATTTGTATGAAAATGGTTATGCTAACAAATTATATATTTGGGCGATTCTCTGTAAACTGGTAATCCGCTGTCCGGACCGAGTATTTTAAAAATAATAAAGTGTAATAAAGTAATTATTGCTCTTAATACAAGTAAAGCATTAATACTTTGTGGCCCAATTGCATTTGGAGCGGTAACTATTTATTTTTTTTTCTATGAATTATCTAAGTCACAAGAACACAGTCCCCTGGCTGTCCCAATCCAATAGTTTAACATTTTAAGGCAATATTTGAAAAAAACTATTAACACTACATAAATTTAGCAATTAATATCTAAAAATAGAATAATGCAGCTAAACCTTTTTTATGAAATAAGGTCTAATTACGTATTTGTAAAACTTAAAATTGTCATGTAAATTCTGTCTGGAGTTTCTTCAAACAGTCCCCTGCAACAAATTCAAAGCTGTAATACGAAAAATCTATAACTTTTGCAAATTTTTTTTGGCATGAAGTTTAAAGTAATCAGTGTGAATTTGCCGAAATCGCCGAGAACGGTGTTGAAACGCTACTTTGCTTACTTTGAGAGCCACATTTGTGATGAAAGTATGCATCAGGGTCATCAGGGCGAAAACAGTCCTCTGGGAAGTGATTTTATTAATGTCAATTAGTTTAATTATGAAACATATTAGTTATTATGTCCACGATTTGTGTCTAAATTTATAGGTAGTCTCGTAACTAATTATGTTCCAATAGTTTTGCAGATATTACGCAACAAAGAGCAGAAACACAGTCACCTGGCACAGTCCCCTGCCTAGTTATACTAGGCGGGGGACTTACCACCTCTCATGATTTATCAGAAAAACATAAACTTCAATTGGCCCTCTTTCAAAGCAAATTAATCGATTCATTTTTTGAGCAATAGTAAAATAATTATACGAACCTTTCAAATAATCATGCCCGGACAGATTTCGTGTGAAAAATGACGAGTTTACAGAGAATCGCCCATTTCTTAAATCAAAATATTTTCATATTTTCAAGATTTTGAAATTAATTTTTAAATTTGATTAGCTTGATTTGATCAAACTTGATTGTCAAAAGAAGTACTAGAATTAAAGAATTTTTTAAAAGCGAGTTTATAACTTATTGAGGTTTTTCTACCCTTATTAAACTTCAAAGCGCAAATAATAACAGTATGTAAAAGTAAAATTTGAAATATTCAATCATTTTATCAATTTATTTGTTAAACATTAATTAGTGAAATGTTCAGGTTTTATTCATTCATAAGTATTTATAGGCTTGAGTTGGCATTTAAAGTATTTTCGTCAAAAAACAACTCTCGAAAGTAAGATAGTTTAATGAATTTTATCAAAATTTATAGGTTGCAGTTTGCATTATATTTTAAAAGGAAAATCATAGCAGCCTGTGAGAACAAAACGGGATAATTTATATATGCTGCATCTTTAGCTTCAGCGTGTCCCTGGAAAAATGATAAAATATTAGACGTTGATGAATGGCTGTCGTATAGTTGTGGAGATAAAACTATTGTGTAAGAACAGCGATTATGCTTCGTAACATATATCTGCCACCGATGGAAGAAGGTCATTGTTTAAAACTCAATAGACAGTGATCCATCAGGATCATAACTGAATGATGACAAAAACTCTGTTTAATTATTTTTTGTTGGGTTTAGGAAAGAGTGTAGAGTTAAGATATAAATTTAGGATTTATTGTAACTGTTGCTGATTTTTGAGGATGTAATAAACGGGATTAAATTTTGACAAAGAAAAAAAGATATTAATAGAATTATTTTCTGCGAGAAAGAATTATCGTTTCATTGCATTTTCATTTTTTGTTTGATTAAGAGGTACAGTTTTGGCATCTGGTTCAATTTTACCTCGATTTGAAAAATATAATATCCTTGACATATGATAAATATTTTATAAAGAAGCAAAAAATAAATTGCTTCTCAAATTTACGCGTAAATGCAGAAGAAAGCTGCCCAAAATGGAAACTGGCTGAAGTGGGGACAAAGCTTTTCTTTTATTTGATTTCAATGCTAAATCGCGAGCAACTATTATAAGAGGACTACGTGCTATACTACCTGCTTCTGTTCCATATGATAACTTAACATGCAAGACGACCCCAAGGTGGGGGGGGGGATCAAACACATGACCCCAGTGGATATCCAATCCACGCCCTCTTATACCACAAATTCTGCCATGGATGCCACATTTATATAAATTGCTAATGTGTTAACGATTTGTGCTTTTGTAAAAAGTTTTGAAGTAGTTGAGTTTTTTCGTCCGATTTTCATTTTTGATTCTAAACTCATGTTTGTGAAAATTGCAACACCATGAAGGAATCGCACGCTGACGTCACATTTCTGGGTTCACTCCCGTATTTCCGATTTGTCCGAAACTCTTCCTTCCACTGCTTCCAAACACGCATCACTGTGCTGCTGTTACGCTGCACACGAGCGGCTACTTCACGATAAGACAAACCAGCTTCACGATGACCGATGATCCTCCCCCGTTCAAATATTGTGATGGTTGTCCAGAACGGAGTCGCGTAACAGCATTAAACTTCATTTAATATTCTTCCTACATTATGCTCCATTTCTACGGAAAATATTTGATATTATTTTTTAAAACATATTAGTTGAGTATTACTGATTCTTCATGAAGTATGCATAAGTATTATAGAGAAAATAACTTGTAAAGAAAACTTAATCAGTAAACCAAAATGTTCAAAATTCATTTTAGAAATAAGTATAAATAAAAACATTTTAGTGGTACTTAAAAACGTATTCAATAATCAGATATGTTGTTTCATACATTGTTTCATCTTCACATTTCTGATAATGGGCCTTTGTCACAGAGGAACGGCCTGATCGGCAAGTCGTTAGACTCGTAATTGAAGACTCTCGGGTTCAATAAAAGTCGACCTAATAACCTCTGCGTGCACTGATCGTGACTGGAAAACGTTAAAAAATGTCGTGGTCACTAAGTCCTCCGTGTCCCATTCTTAATCAATACTTCTGGGGTGCTGGATCTAGGGCTGTTCTGCTCCTAGACAGGTTCAAAAACCGAGCTGTGTTCAGGGTTCCACCCATCTGGCTAAAACATGTGTAGTGGTACAAAAGAGAGTGAAAGCTTAATGTGTCATAGACGAGCTGATTTACAAATCTGGTTTCAAGAGAGCTTGGCAAGAACTACTGCAGAGGTGTTAGAAAGGATTTTTCCCAAAAATTGTCAAATGTATCTTGTATAACATAATTACTTTTTTGCAGTAAAATTTCGTCTGTTTAAAACAGAAATTGTAAACTTGTCATAGATTCCAAATCGGTCATTTTAACTTATCTTTCTTTCATCGAAAATTGTTCTTGAAAATTTTTGAACTTACCCTTGAATAAAGTTTACAAATACCTTTGTGCTAGTCTGTGCATCCATAAGCTCAAAAATATTTTTTGCATTGAAAACGGCGTTCCTTGTAACTCCGAAACACGTGTCTGCAGTATCCCTGCTTATTTGTGCCTCCTTAACGTTGTATTTTTCTCTTTACCCTTGAATGTTCATTTTTTACGAGAAGCCCATTTTTCCAAGAGGCTCTTATTTGGGCGAAAAACAAGCTAAATATTCATTGTAAAATCATTTATTGTTTTTACATTGTAAAGGCATTAATTATTCTTTCTGAATTGCATTCAATAATTTTGCATGCAAAATTTGTCTTGACATTTTTGTGCTCAATTGCCAATCATTTGAACCTGTGTTTTCTCTGGATTCTAACATAAAGAAAAGGTGGGGAAAAGATACTAAAGGAAAAAATGCAACATCAAACTATTTCACGCAACGTGTGCGTGTAATGTCTTTGATTTTCTATAGCACATCGGAAAAGCAAATACAATTATAAGCTGAAATGCAATAAAAAGAGTGGGAGGGAAGAATGTGTTGCTGTTGCAAAAGTTCTATGTTCGTGCAACCTTTGTTCTTCGAAAAACATGCTTTCTTTATTAAATTAACAAAAAGTTCATTACTGTTATTTTAAATAATTAAAATTGAAGGACTTTTCACCTGCGCCACATTCGGAAATTAAAACTGCTCATCAGGACTCTGCATATGGGTCATTGTCAAGTGATCCAACGTTTTTTAACTTACATTTGTGTATTTCTTTCTTTTTTGGCTCATCAATTGTACCCCTTGAGGTAATCAAAAGTCTCAATTTTTAGATTTTTATCTCTATTATTTTTTCATTTATGAGACCTTGAACTTTGGAAAAACCCTCGTTTTTCCATGGATAAGGGAACATAAAAGGGACCATAACTCGGCACCAAATATAGATAGAACGATTTGGTAAATGGCATTTTAAAGCACGTTAGTTGCAGCTTAATCTGATATGCAACATGACTAATTTTATAAAAAATTTATTTTAAAAAAATGAAATTTAAATTTCTCGAAAAACATATAATGATTTTTTTTTATAAATTCTCAAAAATTCTTGTGTATTTTATCTATGTTTGTACAAATTTTTAGATTGGGATCTCAATGGGATCATATTTTTTTAAATTTTTGAATAAAACTGTATAGGAAAAAAATGATATTTTGTTGATTCTATTTATATAAATACAAAGTTCTCTTGCTTGTGATGGTCTAAAAAGTAGTAAACAAACATGAATATGTTTAAAGTGAGCTGGCATGAGCTTATAGATTTGTCAGGTTCACCCCCTCCCCCCTTCCTCCCCCGCACAACAACTCTTTTTTAATTCAAAACTGTTCAAAATGTTAAAAAAAAAAAAAACCTTCGATACAAAATGAATAGTAAACCTATTTAATGTTGGTAAATGGGTTTCCTTATAACTAGACGAAGTATCCCCCCCTCCACCCAAATATACCATTAACGCTGTACTATTATGACGTCTAACCTGGGGATTGAATTGACTATTATTTTTATTTTAGGTAAGTGAGCTAGCATTAACTTGTAGATTGGTCAGCTCCCCCTCCCTTCCTTCCTGACCCAACCATATTTTAACCCAAACTATTTAAAATGCTATAAAAAATCTTCTTTGATACAAAATAAACAGTAAACTTATTTAAAGTTGGTAAATGGGCTTCCTTATAACAATGCAAAGTACAACCCTTCCCTCACCCAAATATACCATTAACGCTATACTAATATGACCTCTCACCTGGGGATTGATTTGAGGATTATTTCCCCCCTAGATATATATTGTTTTTCCGACGAAGTGTTTCTTTTTCAATCCGACCTTCACAAAGTGTACTTCCATTCAATATCTGAATTTAAACTTATGATTCATTTCATCCCCTCCCCCACCAATCTTCAATTTTGAAGGGAGGAAATAAATGGGTCTCCCCAAGATCATAGCAAACAGCAAAATAGCACTGTTTCCCCTTGTTCTCATAATGTTTTCCCATTATTTTCACACAAAACTGAAAAGAAATCAAAGTATCAGGTTATATGTCAGTCCCCATCACTGCCTTTCCTTTCTCTTATTGGACAAAGCTCATGAGCTAATAGGAAAGAGTAACAAACAGAACAAACTGAAACACTACCAGACATCACTAGAGGCTAAGGCTTTGAAATAGGGTTAGGCGAGATGATAAAAAAAATAAAAGTTTGGAGTGGGAAGGTAGGGTAAGGGGGGCGCAATCTGTAAAGAAGTTAAACAACATGAGAGGTTACGATCAAAAAAGCAGTGTTTTTTTAATACATGTATATAGATATATCTTGCTGCATTACTTTCCTTTACAACAAAATGAAAAAGAACACAAACAATTCAAAAAAATTAAATAACAGCTGCACACTAGATAATGTGGAAAGATAGTTATGGGGACACAGACATATGATCTGATATTGTGAATAATTTTCAGTTTTGTGACAAAAGAATAGAAAAAACGATGAAAACAAGGAGAAACAGTGCTATTTTGCTGTTTGCTATGATCTTGGGACGACCCATTTATTTCCTCCCTTCAAATTTGAAGATTGGTGCTGGGGTAGAAGATGAAATGAATCATAAAGTTAAATTTTAGATATTGAATGGAAATACACTTTGAAGTTCGGATCGAAAAAGAAACACTTCGTCTGAAAAACAATATACGTATATACCTAGAGTGAAAATAATCCTCAATTCAATCCCCAAGGTAAGACGTCATATTAGTATAGTGTGAATGGTATATTTTGGTGGGGAGGGGGATACTTCGTCTAGTTATAAGGAAACCCATTTATCAACTTTAAATAAGTTTACTATTCATTTTGTATCAAAGAGTGTTTTTTTTTTTTTTAACATTTTAAACAGTTTTGAATTAAAAAAGAGTGGTTGTGCGGGGAAGGAAGGGGGGAGACGGGTGATCCTGACAAATCTATAAGCTCATGCCAGCTCACTTTAAACATATTCATGTTTGTTTACTACTTTTTAGACCATCACAAGTAAAATAACTTAGTATTTAAATAAATCGAATATAAAAAATATCATTTTTTTCCTATGCAGTTTTATTCAAAAATTCAAAAAATATGATCCCATTGAGATCCCAATCTAAAAATTTGTACAAACATAGATAAAATACGCAAGAATTTTTGAGAAATTTAAATTTCATTTTTTAAAAATAAATTTTTTATAAAATTAGTCATGTTGCATATCAGATTAAGCCTCAACTAACGTACTTTAAAATACCATTTACCAAATCGTTCTATCTATATTTGGTGCCGAGTTATGGTCCCTTTTATGTTCCCTTATCCATGGAAAAACGAAGGTTTTTCCAAAGTTCAACGTCTCATAAATGAAAAAATAATCGAGATAAAAATCTAAAAATTGAGACTTTTGATTACTTCAAGGGGTACAATTGATGAGCCAAAAAAGAAAGAAATACAAAAATGTAAGGTAAAATTTTTCTCAGATTTTGGATCACTTGACGTGGAATGACCCATATACTGTATTTTTGAAGCCTCGTTATAAATGCAAGACCTCGTTATAAATGCTCAATGTTCTGCGTGGCAAGTCTGTCAAAATTGCTTATACTGACTGAGAGTCTTCAATATGCTTCACTTACTTGTCATTCAATATATTGCAAAATGTCAATACAAAGTTCACCATTTTTTTAATGTTTAAATGGGTTATAATTAGTTTGCAGTTTTTTTCCACTGATAGAATAAATTAATTAGTAAATGATTAAATCAGATTGGAAAATTTTGGCACTTCTTTTTCCAATCGCAGTACTCTCACATGACCTCCTTAAGCATGTAAGATGATAAATGAATGAGGTGGTTTTGTGACACACCCTTACTTATTTTTGAAACTTGAAAGAAGTTTATTCTCTTGTGAAGTAAAATGCATATTTGAACATTCTTGCGGGTTCCAAATTTATCTACACCTAAAGAGACAAATACTAGCTTTCTTTAAATTGTTTAAATTGCATAATCATCAAAATAAACAATTGACTCGATTTTAAAATGGGATTATGCTTACCTCTTCTTTAGAAAAAAAAAGAAGGAATTAAATTCATGTTTAAATTTTCAAGTTCCGATTTTACGATTGATTTAAACCAATTCCTTAATGCACACTATTAAAATATGAAATAATGAGTTTATAAAAGTCTTGCATACATAGTATTCACAAATTATAAAGGGACTATTACCATTTGGGTTTCACAACAGTTTGGATCATTAAATATAACCTAAAGTAAAAACCAAGTTTTTTTTTTCTAATTAAAAAATAAATTTGACTAAGAAGAGCTTATTCACTGCATTGAAAATAATACAGACTTGAAAAATAAAATAAAATTTTACACGATCATTTTAACAGTTATAAACTTGTGATTATGATTATTGATAATGTTATTATTTTATTTATTTATTTTTTCGTTTTTCAAATTCTTGACCGTTTTTGTTTTAACACACAATACATGTTTATAACTTTTTTCGTTATTTTTCTTTTACATACATGAACTGAAAATTTTAAAATTATATTGATTAGAGTTTGAATATGTGAAATTTTAATGTACTTTGGAAAACAAGTTTATTAGTGTTTTAGTATTAACAAGATAAGCATGCACTTTTTAAAAAAATATATGTTTCCCTCATTAAAGCATATGCGATTAATATACCCTGTAGTTTGGTCTAGGTTGAAAAAATTCTTTTGATTCCATTTAAAATGTGACTTTTAATGCATTCTAGTTCAATAATGATGAGTCAAACTACTTGAAGATACATTTCAGGTACTAAACTTACTTGCTCAGTAAAATAAAAAAACGCTCGCAGTTTATGCTCTTATTATTCAGAAAAAGGCTTCATTGGAGCAAAATATAAGAAAAATCAGCTGACCTCGAACTTTTCTGAACAACAGAAAAATGTGAGTTGTTTGTTCATTTTACGCTGATAGCAGGGTAAACATCTTCAAAACGATGACTTCATTTTGAAGTGTAATGAAGTATTACAACAGTTATGCAGTACCCTCCCCCCCCCCCAAAAAAAAAAAAACATGTGAGGAGTAATATTGGAAAGTTACATTAGAATTGAAGGGTTTGGGAGATGAAGGGGTTATGTGACAAAATAGAAATTGTGAGTAATTAACGGAAAAGTTTCATTCTTGCAGCTTTTTTTTCTGGTTTTGTCGTTAGTGTGCGTAAGAAATTGGTCTAATGACATCTACTTTTTGATATACAAAATTTTATTTGCTTACCTTTATCCATTGCTTTTCATTGTCAACAGTGTTTTCTTTTTTTGATGTAACAAAGTCCCTTTTTCCTCCAAGCCCTTCAATCATGGTGAAGAAAAAACCCCATAAAAACGATATTTTTCGGCCAAGGACCGAAAAACAAACTCCTGCCCTTTCCGTTATCTGCGTGACGCTCTATACAACCGTTCCCATGCATCTTAATTTTCGGAAGGTGCTCAAATTTAGTAGTATATAATGAGAAGCAGAAAAGAAAGTTTGACTATCAAAATCAAATTTTTTATTTAAAAAAAAACTAGACCGTGCGTCTATTATATGTCATTAGTCGGCCCAATAAGCTTTAAAATGAGGAATACATCATGGAATTTGAAAAAGGGATAAATAAGATCTCGCGTAGCGACAGAAAAAGAGGCTAGAGAAATAATATAAGATCAAAACAAAATAAATTTCGTCTATTCCGAAGAAAGCTCAATGTAAACGACCAAAAACAGACTGAAGTAAAACTCTCGATCTCGAATGAGAGAAAAAGCTGTTAGAATAATTGCCTTAGAAGCAAGAATCGGATCTGCGATTTTTCAATGTGACTCGCAGCATTTTCTACAGCTCTCTCCTTTGCTCCCCAACCGCATCGCCCGACTCCTGCACGAACCAAAGAAACAAAAATTGAAAAGAAAAAGTCCCTTCTCAAACAAGTGTAACATCCTCGAGTTAGTTTCCAGTAATTGCTCACATCAATAACTAATGAAAGCAGCAGGAAGAGAGAGAGAGAGAGTGCGCTACTTCACATCCCTCCCAAACACACCCTAAGTAAAGGATTGCGCAGCGTTCGTCCTCTCCTTAATTAGTTCGAGTGTTGATCACTCAATTTGAAGATATTTACAAACTTAACTGGCACGGAAGAAACGAAACTGGGATCAAAGAATATGCAACAGTATCCAGCTACGGAGAAAGCTTTTTCTGCTGGAAAGCTAAATTGCTATCTTTCAGTAGATTTGCTAACACGAAAAAAAAAAAAACTCTAGAAGGAGAAGTCGAGCATGTTTCTTTATTGTGAAAAGGTTGTTGAAAAGTACATTTTGTTCAAAGTTCCTTGTCAAGAGCTTTTTGGTATAAGTGTGAACTCATTACTAAAACACTTCCAAAATTCAAAAATTTAAGCATTTCAAATATTTAGAAACACAAATAAAGTAGCACAAACTCTAAATTCTTTATATTTTTGACATTTACATCATTTAAATTTCTTTAAAAAGGGATTATATGTGGAGGAGTTGTGTGTAGCGGAAATTTGACGAATGCAAGAGTTAAATTTTTATTTCCTTTAGCATAGTTTTGCTGCCACTTATGAATTCTAATCCTATAAATACAAAAGTGCAATGATGTTTCACGCCTATTAGTTTCTACGGCTAAGAATAACTTCCATTTACGTTTCGACTTTGTTATGTATTTATTCATTATTTATGCTCCATGAAGCTGCAATTGCTATTTAAATTTTACAGTTTGTTTTATTTTCTTTCTTCATCAAAAAGAAAAAAAAACAGCTTATACTGGCACATAATCATGAGTACAGATGGAAGTTTGCAGGCGAAGATTTAGTACTTTTCAACTAGGATTTGCTTTTTCCATAACATTTGGATTTTAAGTTTCCTTATATACATAATTATCCACGCGCAAATAAACACGTGTGTGTATTTACACAGCGTGGTCATGTTTAACCTGCAAGACGTTTTTTTCGCAACCGTTCGTCTTAGATGCATACTTTCAATTACAAAACTGCTCAAAGAAAGGTGCAGAGGTAACGAATAAAAATTTGAAGCGAAAAAAAAAGTGAAAAAAATAGAAAACCTAACCGCTATATTTCAACCAAAAAGGTCTCATTAACAGCTAGTGTAAAGTGATGTAAGTCACAAAACATTGCGCTTCATATTTCGGTGAATATTGGTCGTACTAATGTTTAACTTTTTGTATTCGAACTGTTTCTTTTATGTGATCTTGATTTCCCTAAAAATAAGTTGGAAGCCTTAGGGTCCGTATAAAAAACGGTTTCATATTTGTTCACTTTTTTTCCACTTCAAACTTCTAATATCCTAATTCTGTACCGCTTCTATTATTTTGAGCAATTTTGAATTTGGAAGTATGCGACGAACGGTTGCAAAAATAAAGGTCTTGCATATTAAACGAAAACACGCTGTATACACTCTATAAAAAATATTTATCCGTGCAAAAGTTATTTTTGCATACCTATTGACAGAAAAAAAGAGGGCCGCGGCACGAACTGGCAAGGGTTACCGAGGAACAAATGCGGAGGCTATGGTGCAGATGCCAGTTTGTCTTACATACTTCTGCTGATTCTCCGATTTATTAATTTTTTTGTTCAGATTTTTTTGTTTAGAATAGTTTGATACATAGTTAAAATAATAATTTTATTTTGTACCTGTGCAGGTTAGTTTTCTTGTTATTTTCTTTACCATGTAGCTACGTAACCATGCACCTCACTTTTCGTGCTAATACTAACCTAAAAGAAAAATTATAATAGTATGTATATCATCATAAAATAACGAATGAGCGAGTGCGTGTGAAGAAGCCAGCCTATTCGCAAAAGGCTTTTAATAAACGGGTTCCACCGTTTTCTGTCCTCCTCTTATCTTAGAAGAAGTTAACAACAGCCTCAAAACTAATATTATGAAATTTCGCTGATGTATAAAAATGTCCACTATTAGATCAAAAGCCACATATTTTTGTAGCATCGATACGTATGCCTTCCGTTTATAATGGAAGTAACAAATGTTGCTTAAAAATTTTAAAAGTTTGCAAAAAATGTTTAATGTAATAAAAAAAAAGATGCTTATAACAACGAATAGAAAATTTTGTAGCTGATAAACACTATCTTAAGAGTGTCTTAATAGCGCAGATCTTAAGATAAAGTGCAGACTATTCGTCATTCCATCGTTTTTCAATCTTTTTTTCTTTAGCTAATAAAGATAACTAATGCACCTTTCTGGCATTGCCTTCTCCTGTTATGACTGTATTGCACTTGGAATGTACTCGCATTCCAAGTTCCCATTCATTCCAGGTGAGAGTTAGTTAAATATTCACATTATTATCAATTATGCTTAACTTCTGGACACCATTGTATATTTATTTATTTGTAACGAGATATTTCTAAATTTGATCTGCTATGTCATCAAACACTATGCATCGCAATAGATACCTCTTGTTGAAATAAGATAAAATTTTGCTATTTAGATCAATCTATTTTTTGTCTCTCTCATTCTAACAGTTAAATCTCTCGGCATACAATGAATTCGAAATGTTGTAATTGTTTCTTCACTATTTAAGAAACTATTGAGATTATTTTCTGTTGATAGAACATTTCTATTATAGTCAGAAATATTTCCCAAACTGCCAAATTAGGAATAATGTTATTAGATAGCATCAACAAAGCTCCATATGAAACGATTACGAAACTTTTGTTGGCATAAGGGTTTCAACCACTTCAACAATATTTTTGATTAATGTGAATAAATAGTCCTGTAAACAAAAGAAATGATGTAACCCTTCAAGGGAAATTGATTAGAATCACAATAGAGTAAATAATTATAAATTACGCATTAGTTATACACATAACATTTTTATCTAGCCGTAGTAGAGATTGTGGATCTGGAAGCTCTTAAATGCTATAAGAGAATAAATTACATACGTTAGTTTAATATTTATATAAGCATTTAGTTATGTCAAGTAACTTGCATGAATTATAAAAAGGACAGACTTTAAATTTTGGGAACTCTAGCTCAATTTTGACTTTACGCATGTTTTCTTTATTATGATCTTAGATACATTCTCTAAAAAATGAATGTTGTTTTTACTGTATAATACAGCTTATTTTAGTAATAGACTGTAAAAATTGCTAATTTTACAGTACTAAACTTAAATTGTTAATTTTGCAAATTTTACAAAATTAATTTGTAAAATTGCTAACTTTGCAGTTTATTACCGTGCATTTTACAGTTTTAAACTGGAACCTCTACTGCCAGCATTGTACTGTTGTTTTTACAGTATAGTACAGCCAAATTTTACGGCAATAAACTGTGAAATTGCTAACTTTATAGTAAGAAACTGTAAAATTGCTAGTTTTACAGTTTATTTCTGTGCATTTTACAGTTTTAAATTGGAACCTCGGCTGCCAGTACTGTCAGTCTGCGTATTGCACGCCTGGCAGTCACGATCGCTTCCATTTGAGAAAAGGATGATATAGACCAGGCGCTGGAGGGGGTTGAGTATGCAAAATATGAGGACCGCATTTCGACGATGGATTTTAGTTGAGGAAAGCTCATAGATTAACAATATGGATGTTGCCAAGCTGAATTCTGGTGCAGTTTTTTTCAATCCCCCTCCTAATGGTCACAAGGAAAATCGATGGAGTTCATATGAAAAAGTAAATTTATTGATGATTTTTGTCATAATTTTAGTTATTTCGAATAGTGGAAGTGATGGTAGGTTGTTTTTAATTAAATATTCCGGGTATATGTTGTGAAAAATCGATAATTTTGGGAAAAATTCGCTATTTTTCTCAAACATTTACGCCTAATGCCTTCCAAAGTCACTTTTCCTTAAAATTGTTATTGACGAAGTTGTAGAGCTTTCAATTTCCTTCAATTTGACATGCTACTTTGCTATATTTTATTAAACCAATCAAAAGTTATAGAGTTTCAAACACGCACCTTCGTGCTAAAAATGGAGCACTTGCCATTCACAAAAATCAAACTGACGCAAAAGGATCGCGCGCTTCCTCTTTCCTCAATGAATTCGACAATCCTGATTTGCAATGAAGAAGTTGCTATGGATTACTGCAAGACAAATGATGTCACGCTTCAAAGGGGACCCCCTCCCCTTAATTCTGGGGGTTCCGTTCGTGAAATTGTGACTTTGTATCAAGGGCGTGGGAAAGAATAAAGAGAAGTTTGACGTCTAGCATTTTTTAATGAAAATATGTTCATAAAACGTAGCTTAAGAAAAGTACTTAATGAAAAAGGGAGAGGGGTGTCCAAAGTGTTGAAAAACGTGTAACCTCATTTAAGGGCGGCCCTTTGCCGAAAAATCGGACGAAAATTAGGAATTGCGTATACGCAGTGCAAATTATTGGACTGAGGAAGTACAGGAAGTCAGCACTCTACATACTTGCAATACACCACTAGTTCGTTTATTCCATCCATGGACTGCAGGATTTCTGCCTTCCGCTCGTTTACTACCCATTCCATGCTGACAAGCTCTAAAAGGCACGGAACTGCAGTGTATGGATGGAATAAATGAGTTGGTGGTGTATTATATGTTTGTGCCCTGGCTTTGGGGCGGTTACTTACTGCTTTGTACTCTACATACGAAATTTAAGGAAATTGATATAACAACAATGATTTAATTAAATTTGACTTTGTGTTTAACGAAGATGCCTTGTCTACAAAACTGTTTGGTAAAAAGAGACAACTGTATAAACCATTGGCAATGGTAACGTTAAATTTCTAACTTCTCTTAACTCCCCCGTACCCCGAGTACACCTATTGCTTGGGGAGAAACTTAATGTGGAGCTTCGTGTTGTGAATTGGGAAAGGAAGAATTATCAACTCATCGTTCCAGAACTCCCGGAATTGGATGTTACTCCTGATGAAATCTTGATGATAATTTTGACCGATACCCAAAGAAATGTGACACCGGAAGGGGCACTTGTAGAAAACCATTGCTAAACTGCTCTGTGACATATGCCTGCATTGCAAGGGCAGTTGAAACAACGGTGTCGAAACATTAATCCATGACGCAGGTGACGACGATGACATCAATGCACTACCAATTTCTTAGGACAACTTTTCCACTGCTGGTGGACAGGACTAGTCCTTCCGCCTCAGAATAAAACCAAGATGTCACCTTAAAAGATTATATTGGATTTTCTAATTACTGTCAATCCATATTCCATGTAAATATTTTCAAAATGTGATTAGTAGTAATGTATAAAAACTCTAATTACAAAAGGTTGCTGTCCGTCAGTATCATTTACATTATTCCTATCATTAAAATGTTAATTATCACGATTATAATGTCACCATGCTCATTTCAATAAGAGCAATAGAATTGAATGCACATGTTATAAATTCATAGTTTTGATTGCTTATCAGCTAGGTGTCGTAGTGGTTGGTATATGCGGCTTCGTATGCATTTAGTAGTAGGTTTGAATCCGCAGTTCAAGTGTTCAGCCATTGGATTTTCGAGACGCAAAAAACCATCAGGGTCCATGTCGCATAGTTGCGGCATATTACAGATCCCTTGAGGCCTTATTTGAAAATAACAAATTTTTTTTCAAACATTATCGAACAATTCAAACAATCTTTGTCAGATTTCTCGGTGGGGGGGGGGGGAGGGGGAGCGTCCATAAATGATTTCACACTTTTTCAGCATTTAGGACACATCTCTCTCCTTTCGTCATTAAGTACTTTTCTTAAGCTACTGATAGGATAAGAGACGCATTTGCCGGTGCTTTCGCTTCTTACTTCCTGTTGAATGTTACTTCGCATTTCCCCCCCCCCCCCTATTTTGAGAAAATCCGAAGAGACCTCAGGCATGCGCAAATGCGAGGAAGGTTTTACGATAAAAGATTAGACAGTAGTATACTGTAAAAACACGAGTTCATTTTTTGCAGTGTGATTGATACTTTATGATACATGCTTGATATTACTTAGGGTATAATTTTTGCATTTAATTAGCTTCAGTATTACTAGTAAATAAATTATTAATTAAAAAATGAGTAGCCGTTTAGAATCTAGTCCACAATTAGTCAAATGTTTGAATGCTTTTTTACTTTTTGCAGTGATTCATAGCTCAATGACATATAATTAACGATCAATGGGAAGCTAGCAATTCACAAAGCAACGTTGAGAGCGAGATGTAGCATTATAAAGCCATTGTAATTCGAAACAGAATTTGTGGTGCCATTGGCGAGGTTATCTGCAAATGTGATAATAACAGTGGCTTATCTAGTCTCGTTTCAGAACTAGATGTATGTTTGGCAATCTGCGCTAGCAAACGCATTGTTTGGAAATTGCGCGAAGATTTTATTGGATACATATTGAGCGTTATCATCCAGGCCTCCACTGTGGTTCTGAGTTTATAACATAATGAATCGTTTGACGTAAGGATATTGAAACCCTTTAGAAGAAAAGGCTGAATCATTTACGGAAACCGCTATTTGTTTATTAATGGTCGTAACAACATATTGTGATTGATGAAAGGCAGACAAATGTATAATGTCTTCGAGAAATTTGAAGCATAACAATAGAAAACATCAATCTATTGAATCTTTTGCATTTTCATCTGTTTTAATGTGATGAAAATAAATATTAAATAAACAACCATACCAAACTATTAATATTAAAGCGTGTGGGGTAAATATCTAATATAAAAGTCAATGCCTATGTGCGATATCCAGACGAATCTATAACACTTACAGATTTGAAATTCGGTACGTATAGGTAGTTTGAAATCTCGGATGATACACCTCGAAGATTCTTTTTATAAGTATTCGGACCAGAAAATTTTAAATGGATTTTTAAACGCGTTCTTGCCGCAGAATTTATTTTAATTCTTGAGTAAGCCATCTTGAGTAGTACTCTTTCCAGAAAGTCCAAAAAACGAATCTTGCTTTAAAAGTCAAAATTTGAAAGAAACGACGTTTAAAATGAAAGGAACTGTCAAACAGCAGCGATTTTTCAATACAGTTGAAAAAATTCTAGCATTTAATACGAGCATTGCATTATGTTTGAAAAACTAAAAACAAGGAACATTTAATTTTTCCAAATTTGATGGAAAATTTATATGCATGCACATGCATAAGTTCATAGTGGTTTGAATAAATCATATTAGAAATATTTATGCCCAAACAAAAATTTCTACATAAAAAGTTTTGTAAAGTAAATAAATGTAATTTGACAAATAGACGCAAAAAAAAAGGATGAGAAACAAGCTTCGAGTAGCTCTCTGTTTTCATCTTCTGGAAACAAATGCATTAAGACTTTTTTAAAAATACCAAACAGAACACCGAAATGCATTCCTCTTTCGCCCCTGAAAGAATATCAAGAGATCCAAATAATATTCAAATTACTCCAAATGGAAGCGGCCATTTGTTTTAAGCGCAATGAAGCAGCACCTTCGTTTTTGGAAGAAGGAGATACCTTCAAAACAGAGGCATCGTAATGACTTTGAAGCAGTCTCCACTTCGCAATGGAAATGACTGGCATCAATTGCGAAAGAATAAGCTGCGCACCGAGAAACCGATTTATGGGTTAGAACGTTGAAGGTTCGAATGCTTTCTGGCGAAGAGTTTATATTAAGTACACGTGAACAATGGCAGACTTCCCTCTTTGTGGATACAACATTGATATTATGAGATTAATGTAATATTCGCATCATCATTTTTGTACAGTCTCTTCTGTGAGTGTCATTTAAATTAATTAGGAAGCAATTCAAAAAATGTTTTTTATAATAAAAGAAATATCTTGAAGCAGAATATTTAAATGAAGTGTAAAGAAAGTTGTTTATTATTAAGTTATGATGCGTGGTCTATTTATAAACTACTAGCTGACCCGGCGAACTCTGTTCCTCCTTAAAGGCAATAAATAAGCAAATTTTTGAATTTATTAAGTTTTTTTATTAGAAAATACAAAAAAATTTAAGTACCTACATTAATCATTCATTATTGTTTCTGTATTTACAACCTATTTTACTTCGCTCCAGAAGCTGTCAGAAAATGTGCTTTATGTCGCTCGGCGACAGAGGCTCAAAAAACACGTAGCTAAAAAGATACTTTTTTCGGACTGTTTATCAACCGACTGCTCAATCCATAAATCCATCCAAACAAACTTTTGTATATATAATAGTAGTAAGAAGAACTACCTCTTTAACTGCAGTCCAGGAGCTATCCCACCAAGCGCTTTTCACCTCTCAGCCGAAGAGGCGTAAAAACTCTTCACAATCGTTTCTGAGAGCTTATCAATATAAATTTCAAGGGAAGTAACACGTTTGTTTATAATTTACTTCACAAAAAAAACAAATAAAACTCAACGCACTGCTAACCTACAACCTGTTTACAGCGTTCCGGAAGCTGCCAGAACGTGTGCTTTATGTCGCTCAGCCATGAGGTGTTTAAAAAATCTTAGTAAAAAGGCTTAGTCAATAAGACATTTTTTATATTTATGTAACTGACACACATAAATTATAGCCTATGTCCGTCTCCTGGCTCTAAGCTACCTACCCACCAACTTTTTGCCATATCGGTGCAGCCGTTCTTGAGTTATAAATAGTGTAACTAACACGACTTTCTTTTATATATAGAGAGAAGATGACGCAAAGAGTGATTTTTTTTCCAATGAAGCAGCACCTTTGCTTTTGGAATAAGGGGATATCTTCAAAACAGAGGCATCGTAATGACTTTGAAGCAGTTTCCACTTCGCAATGGAAATGACTGGCATCAATAACATAAGAATAAGCTGCGCACCGAGAAACCGATTTATGGGTTAGAACGTTGAAGGCTCGAATGCTTTCTGGCGAAGAGTTCATATTAAGTAGACGTGAACAATGGCCGACTTCCCCCCTTTGTGGATTCAACATTGATATTATGAGATTAATGTAATTTCCGTATCATCACTTTTGCACAGTCTTTTCTGTGAATGTCATTTAAACTAATTATGAAAAAATTCAAGAAAGTGTATCTTAATGAAAGAAATATCTTGAGGGATAGTATTCAAATGAAGTATAATTAAAATTGTATTTTATTTATGATGCGTGGTCTTTTTATAAACGGTTGCAGAATTCTTTTTTTTTTTCCAAGGAAGGCGCATTGTAATTTAATCATGTTAATTTGTTAACTATAAGTGAAATCGTTTTCTTTAATATTTAGCAAAAAATCTTTACGGTTTTCTTCAAAAAATTGGGAAATAAGAACAATTCAATCATATACTAAGCCCTTTACTATACTGAAAATATAAACTGGCGTTAAATTATTTTTTTTCTTGAAATGAAATGCATGTTTATTTCGTATTTAATAATATGACTTCACAAACTAAGTGCTTTTGATAATATTACCTTCGTACAAAAGGCAAAAAATTGGTTTAACAGTCATTTTATTATGTATTTCAGTTTTCCTACGTAAAGTGAAACTAAAAAAGTTGTGTTGTAAAAAAATAAGAATAACATAAGCAAATGAATCTTAACGTTTTGAAATAGTGTAATGCAAGAAAATGCGGAAGTAAAATATAATCAAATAACAAAAAGTCAATTAACACCTATTGGGAATTTCCTCACATTTTCACGTTTCTCAGTATTTATTTTTTATTTCAGAAGATCTGATAATTGCAATAGGATGTAAATACAGTATAAGTTCGATGAAAACTTTATTGAGGCATATTAAAAGTCGAATTATAAGTTTAAAAAGGTATGCAAGACCTTAAAGGAAAATGTCTCAATTCCTTTGGCCATAAAGTAATCATTTACTTCCGAACTAGCAGATCCGTCACCTTTTACTTTATCTAATAAAACAAAACCACTTTTCACGATCATATACAAGAGAAACGACCTCATTGGCAGGTGTAAATCTCGCATTTTGGCGTGATAAAAAGGAGGAAAGATGCATATTACCTCGAAGACCTGGCGAGTCAGTAAAACTATCTAGAAGAATCAAGAATAAAAGAGGCCTGTTATCGCGCAAAATCCGTTTTATCATACTCCTTAACAACCTTCTATCACGTTTCTGCAGGACCCTACTATCTAAGTTCGAAATCAGGAAGTTTCTCGTGTCTCAGAATCTAAGCAGGATTTTACCTTAAGCAAGCCATCATTTGCATATGGCAGACTTAATTTTTGTTGAATCATTTTTATTGCCGAGGTCGATTACCTAGACTTTTAGTTGGATTCCTTCAGCAGTATTATTTTCATACTTAACGGTTGAGAACTGCTGACTGCTGAGGTTAGCTGAAACGTTTGTTTTGTTTCAAATTGAAGGGTGAAACGTAAAACACATTAGCATAATGCTTTTTGATGATCAAATCATGATTTTCTGCTTATTTAAGAATAGGGTTACAGTTTAATTTCCCATTTCGATCGCAATACGAAGCCTAAAAACAATAATTTGAAGACTGTTGACTAATAATTTGCAAGCATTTCAATCAAACTAGATTGCTAGTACCGAAACTTGTTTGTTTTTTAAAAAGACTCAAAGATTTTTTTTTTAATATTTAACCATCAAAAAAAAAAAAGACTTTGATGATTTTTGTGAAAAATCGGAAAGATAGTTCATAAAAGACAGATTGTATGAAATTTATTGTAAGTTTATTTTTTATTTTGTTTTCAAAATTTTAAAAAAAACATATCTACCTTTTTCCAAAATAAACATTTAAAGAACATTTCAACAAAAAATCGGAAAAATGTAAACAAAAGGGAAATGAAATATTTTACTTTAAAGAAACAACTCTTTTCAAGTTTTTGAAGCATTGTTTTCAACCAATATGAACTCGAAACAATCCAAAAATCAGCATAAAGTTATCAAAAAAAGATAATAAAATACAATAGAAGAAGCTGACTAAAAACGGGCTACTACTTTCCTTCAGGTATTTACCGGGCTACCTGTTCACTCAAAATAGATAGTTTTAGCACCAGTAGCATTTAAAATATTACTGGAGATGATAGTAGAGCCCTAAAATGCACAACACCAGTGATAGTTTTCTAAAATTATATGATCACAAGAAAAGGTAAAATTACGATTTTTCAAGAGGTGGTATAAATACGGGCTACTTGTATACAAAATTATTTAACTAATCTATATAATCGAGGCGTTGAGTATCAAAACCAGCTCAATACACGTTTTTTTTTTTTGGTAAGTTTTTTTTTTTTTTTTGTTTTTCGCTTTTTTTTTTCTTCATACTTCTTTGTCGATTCCAGCCGCAAAGCCGTTTGAAACTAATTTCTTTCAATGAGGCCGAAAACCACTGTCAACTATCTACTTCAAAACCATCTCAATATATGCTTTTGCCTCACGGTCAGCGTAAAAACGATCTGGTAACAGCAATATTATAATAAATTGCTTAATCAACAGGACAATTGCTTGACAGGACATCCTTATTCCTTAACTTCATGCTATGTGTGTTGTCACTCAATTTCAGCATGCTGAGCGACGCAATACAGCAGAAATGCATCAAAAAATCAGTAATGTGCACGGGAAAACTGCCATGACTAAAAGCAACGTGCTTGAATGGAGTTAAAACTTTGAGAAATCACGTACAGACGTTCAAAATGCATGTTTGCTGTTGTGCAACCATTGCAATCTGGAGTCAGCTCCTCCCGATTTTTATCTTTTTTGCATCAAAATCTGGCTCGCTGGATGAAGTTTTGCTTAAACTAGTGAAGAAAATTGGCAGTAAGATCAAGAAGGGTGCCGTCTATAATGAGGGTTGGGAAAGTCAGTTCCGCGCAAGAGCAAATGTTTCAGAATGGCGCTATAAACGAAAGTTGCTGGATGGTATAATGTTTTTCTTTTCGCTATATTTTTCATGTGCCGACTGATCGGACCCTGAAAGAAAATAGGCCTCGTATGAATAAAATGTGATGTTGGTCCACTCTAGTAGAAAATTCTGAAACAATACCCATTTTTCACTACAAATACAAATACAAATGCGACGACCAGCAGCAGGCTCTGAGCCTAACTGAGCTGGTCCTAATCAAACTAAAGACCCCAATGAAGATTAAAGGCCCCCTTAAAGCTATGTACTCCATTGCTCCTTACCGCCTCTTCCGGTAACTACAATAAATTAAATTCGAAGATAGGATAGCCATAAAGAAAAACAAGCTACTTTGCTCTTTCACTTTTTTAAACTCTTTATGAGTTCCATAAAATATGCTTAACTTTGGAATTACATTTTCATTTGAAACATCCGGGATTATTATTTTTAGAACCATTACTTGAGTTTAAAAAGAAAAATTTTATTAAAAAACTCTTGTAACTTTATGTTTCTACTATTAATATTAAAGATCTTTCTGTGGTTTACGATTTGATACATATCATTTCTAAAAGCTCCCCAAAGCTACCTATGATAGTGCGTAGCGAGCAACTTCAGACCAGTAAATGGAACTTTCTTTTAACCGAGTACTGACAAATACAAGCGATATTGAAGCAAACATTAATTCGGATATTTTTCTTTAATATTTCAAAATTTTATCTAGACTATGATAAGTTAATAGTCGTAACCTATCAAACTTCAAATGGGCAATAACCTATGGTGAAGGTCATACTCCACAGAAATGAATCGTCTGGAACGCTATTCTCTTTTGGGAGGAATTAAAGCTCGGGATATTTGTTTCAGCTTTCAAACAAGACATTTTATCTTGAGAGTAAGTTACGAAGGCAATTATTTTAATCCTTAAGATAAGGAGATGCGCCTGGCCATTGTCCTCCCTCCCATCTTCCACGCGCTTATTGGTTTTCTCTGACGTTATTTGGTATTGATTTTATGATCTGTAAAATACATCTTCAGACGAAGAAAGCGATACAAAGGACTTAGGAAAATTGTTCACTTCTTCGTTTCCCGATCAAAATTATCTGATTTGAAAGTATCTTACATCAATACTATCGCTGGCACAGATATTGAGCTGAATTTTGAGTCAATAATTATTTGCGTTCGAATGTTACTGGTATTTTATCATAAAATACATACAACTGAAGGGTACAGGAAATAAGTAAGTTTTATCTCTTAAATGCATGATTTTATTTAATTATTTTTAAATCGCCTTTAACAAAAACACTTTTTGGCTCAAAATAAATTTTGTTTTGGAACATAATTTTTACAGTTATAAATTTCAGAATGTTGTTTTCTTCGTGAATTTTCTTCTTGGAGTAATAAGTTGTTTACTCAAAGCCATCAAACACAACCCTTTTTTCAGTCAAAGACCTTTTAATAGAAGGCTAAGAAAAGCATTTTGAATAGACTCTTTGTCATCATTAAAGCGTTGCCGCAAACACTCTTTGATTTTGTATTGAAAGAGAGGATAGTTTGAAAGGGTTTTCATCATTTAATTACTTGCAGTAGCTACAAAGTCCAACAAAAAACCTATGCACAAGTTTAAAAAAGGAAACTTTATAAATGCTTCGCTTCGAGAATTTAGTATAGCGCACCGGGGCAAAAAATAGCTTTAATTACTTTAACTATAGTGTCTTACTAAGGTCTTAAGAATTCAGTGCACGTAGAGTTTTCAAAAGAGCGATATAAATACGGAATAATTTATTAACTGCAGCTGTTTTTTTCTTCTTTGCAAGAAAGTAAGAATTATGTAGGAGAAAGTTGCCCAAAACGGGATAGGCAGGCAAAACGGGATATTGAGCCTCGGAACTTTACTGGTGGTACTATCTCGCTAGAGACAGGCTAAACTGGTTCCCGACCACCATGACAGCATTCTTAGTTGATATCTCAACGCTAGCCACATAATCGCAAATATTTTTTCAAAGTTTTCAATTGAGATTTTTACTTGCATTTTACATTTTTCGACTGCAGGATACCTATCCTTGTGCTTCTCCGTCCTTCGGAACAATTCCGGTTAGTACTGTGTTTTGTTCATAGCTCTTTTAACAACTATTTCATGTACTTAAATATTGCTAGTGAGTGACGGTTCAGGGGTTAGCCGTTTTTGTTGTCAAAAGCATCAAGATCGGCAAAACGGGACACTTTTGGGGTGCCTAAAACGGGATACAATTTTGATGTGTTCCGTTTCACCCAACTATTTCTATTAATGTTTTGGCAATGTGTTCAAGCAGCACTAAGTGAGCAAAAAGTTTGCAAGTGGATGTTCAACTATCCTGCAGAGGGATTACTATCTACGAAGTAGGAGAGATGTTCAATGCAGCATTTCAACAAGCAGCTCTTGTCCAAACTGCTGTTAATGGGTCCGGAAAACACGCGTTTTTCCACTAACCCAGATTTCTTTCCTGAATATTTCTTCATTCCTTCTCTTTGAACATATCCCCCATTGGCAGATGCTCAGAACATGACGTCCCAATCACCATTAAATCTGCAACAAAACGAAGCCATATCCAAGGGATCTTCAAGTTCAGTCATAGAATCTAAGAGTTTGCAGTCATCACAACCACTAGAGACAGTATTAAATGAATTACCAAGTGATGGGGGCACCGTTAACACTAGCACAAACGCAGGCCTTATCCAACCGTTCACTTCAACAGGAAACAAAGGACTTGAGCTAATCGTTCTTCACTGCCATTTCCTATATCACCCAAAGAAATTCTACTTCCACCTCGAGTGATTGGACCAAGACCTCAAAATAAACACGATAGTAGAAGAGGGAAAACAGCAATTATAACAAGAAGCCCATATAAACTTAAGTTGGAAGAAGAAGAATGTGAAAAAAAAGGACGAGAAAGAACTCAAAGGCTGAAAAAGGGGCTGCTAAAACAAGTCTCTTGAATGTTCTGAAGACAAAACAAACAAGGCGTAAAAGAAAACCAATTGGAGACGCAAAACAGGCATATAAAGTTAAAAAATATGACTCTAAACCTGAAAAAAACCACAATTATCATTTACAAAATGGACCTAACCTTAGAAAACCTAAAAAAAATCATCAGTTGACCAAGGTTGGAAGTCGTCGTCTTCAGAAGATGAAGCTAAAAAAGATGAAGCATGTATTTTCTGCAACGCTCTGTATGTTGAATCGAAATCTGGAGAAGGATGCTGCATACCATGCTCAAGCTGCCAAGGATGGGCCCACAGAGCCTGTTCCAAATCAGAAGAAGAGGACAACACATTTTTATGCGATTTCTATGAAATGTACTTTTTCAAGTCTACAATTAAGTAGCGAAATTGTGTTCAAAAAACTAAATTAAAAGTAAAATCAGCAAAAACGTAATAACATGCAAATCCCAATCCCGTTTTACCCACCCTTGGTAGGTAAAAACGGAATAGTATAAGATTTTGTAAAACCAGTATTTTTCACATAAATAATATTGAGCAAATGTGACAAAGGTATTTTTAGTGTTTGGAAAGATGTATACTTTTAAATGACTCCTAACTTTGGAATGTATTTTGTACACAATAAGAAATATAGCGTAGAAAGGATAAGCTATCCCGTATTGGGGTACTTTCCCCTACTGAAAAATAAACAACCTACGTTGACGGCACTTAGCCGAAAAACTAAATAGGCATACACAAGTTTCAAGTTGCAATACTTTACTGCACGGTTCTCTAATGACTAGTATTTGCGCATTAAACGAATAGTATCTGCTCATAAAGTAATTTTCACTTTCATAGTACTGCCTGATTTTCTCAGGTAAAACCTTCCGCCTATTTACACATGCGTCAGGTCTTCTCTGATCTTACCAAAATAGGGGTGATAACTAAGATAATAATAAGGGGAAGAATAATAAGAAGCATTTTGAGCTGTATCAAACAACGTAGAATGATGCTAATTTCAAATACATTGTTTAGTTGAATATGTCAAAAGGATAGCAAACGCAAGTTTTAAATTGATAACTTGAGAAAGTTCCCACTTGCAATCCATCACCCTATTTTTAAGAGGAATGGTTCGCCAGTGCTAGGCGCAGCTTTCAAGGACAGACAGTATGCGTTTTAACTTGACGCCTTACTAAATTATAACCCTCTACTTGTGTAAATTATCGAAAGTTTAAGAAACCAATTGTATCGAAGATTATATTTGAATAAGACTCGATATTACAATAAGACTCTTAAATCATGAATTGCCTCAGGGCCGTCATTTCAAGTTTTTCCAAAGGGAGGGGGGGGGCAAAAGGTCAATTCCATACACAATGCAATTTCATCGGAAAACATCAAAAATCACACCCACTTATATGTAAATACATTGGTTTCTCAAAGCCAGAGAGGGGGCAACGACCCCCCTAACTGACGAGCCTGAATTGCCTACTGTGATACTTCATTTTGTTTCATTGTATGCGTTCTACTCAATACTTATATTTCCGTATAAAAAGTTTGTTTTCAAAACTCATTGCTATAATATGAATACTACTTGAGGTCATAAAAATAAACTAAAGCCCTGAGTACTAAAAATTATACATTGAAAGGATCGTCAGTATCCGTTTCGTGTACATGTAGCGCGCATACCATATGTTGCTATATGTTCTTGCTTGTATAGATGTTTTGTATTACTCTTCAAAGCTCTGCCCAGGCAGGTCATTTCAACTTTTTCAGGGGGGAGGGAGGGTGCAAACACAATGCAATTTCATCGGATACCAACAACAACCACGCCTACTTATAGATAAATACGTTGATTTCTCAAAGTCAGGGGGGATTGCTTTCCCCCTGACTCCCCTAAATGACGGGCCTGGTTTTGCCCAAGAGTTAAATTCACTTTGTATAATATATGCCGCAGTATATCCTTTTTGTCAACAGCTCAACTTGCCACTGTTGTTTTCGGCTTTCTCTATCTCTCTCTCTCTATCTATGTGTGCGTTGAAAATAATTTAACCAATGGTGAAACTCATGCGTATACATGTCTATAAAAGCGAAAATAAAAATGACACTGAGGGTGAAAGTTCGATTGAGAAATCCTTAAATAAAATTTGACAAATTAAAAGTTAGTTTCAGAAAAGGAAATTTCCCATGTTATCCTAAAGTAATGACATCAAAAACGGAGGTATAAAACTTGTACGAAGACTGACGGATAACCAATATATAGATCGTCAGATAAAATCACTAAATAGAGTCGAACTCAATAGTTCAAAGATTTTAATCCTAAAACTATTATCGGAACAATTTTATCATTCAATTACAGTTCTCAGTAGTTTTTGAATAATGTCGTACTAGATGTATTTATTCAACAAGAGTTATTCCAACTCGTTTGGACATAGCTTAGGTTCGATCTTAAGAAAAGAAGTTAAAATGTCAAAAGCGGCATTTCAACGTTTGATTTTTCTATCAAATTCTCTCAAAGCCCCTCAACATTGATTATTGATATTCTATAAATGCAAGACTTGATGCCTGCCATTCAGCGGTCGATAAAAACAGTTTTCATGGAAGATAGCAACGATTTCAAAATTTTCAATGGAAAAATTTATAAAAGAGTTATGTATGCTTCTATTCCGTCCTTTTCGGAAGCAAACGGAAAAGAAATTCAAATATTTAGATAGTCACTTCGAATGCGATCGAGCATTTTTTCTCGGTTTCTTTCTTCCATTTTTTTCTTTCATTATTTTATACTATACACTAATAGATATTTATTTCAATGTTTATCAAATTCAAGATGTTAATTGTTTATAGATTCTGCCAAGCGGAAAATATTTACCGTAATCACTGAGACATACATTACTCGTCAGAAGAACGTATAAACTAATCTTTCCTTTTATTTTAAAAATATTAGCTTCTAATTCAATAAACCAAGACTTTATTCCGTGGTTTAAAATTTTGAAATTAACAAATGGTATCATGATAGTAATGATATTCTTTCTTTTTTCAGCTGAAAGATCCACCTGATTCAATTTGGAAGATGGTTCCGTTGGCGGGTAGTCACCACCCTCACAAGTAACATAAATAACTTCGAAAGTACATTACGGTTTACCTCAAGATTGCTTTCTATTTTTCCGAGAAAAAGAAACATAAGTGGTAAATCATAGTACTTCTTTTATTTCAACAACTGTTCATAACAAAACAAAATTAAAAACAGTTGCTTATAATTTAAAATATCTCTTACGACCATTTCTATTTATTTTTATTCTACATTCTTTTATCTCCAAAACTTAATACCAACGTGACAATGCCCTAACAACCGAAGCTCTTATCGCTTACATTCATGATCTTCGAAGATATAACGCAGGTCCTTTAGAAATGAAAATTCCCCTTCTAAATATAAAACTATCAAAACTAAGACCGACTTTGGGCTGGAGAATTTTATCACCAATATGTGTGTGTGTTACAGAAGTTAATGCAGTTTCTAAGTGCTAAAAAATCAACATTCGATTCTATTTAATGCACTTTCAATTCAATGAGTACATAATTTTTGGTTATTATTTATTCCATTATTAAAATTTAACTATTAAGACATCAAGTTTTTTCCACATTCTAAATTTTTAATTCAATCGAATTAACATGCACTTATTTCCATCGAATAGTGACACTTTTTACAACATTCATGAGAGCCAACACTCAATGGTACAAATTAAGGATGCATTTTGAGCTGAGGGCGTAATAAACCAGCATTACTTAGTTTAGCCCACCCATGATAATCGTCGTACTTAGAACCCTTTCACTTTGACCGAAAATTCAGCTTATTGGAGATACTTTAAAACCACTTTAAGAAAATCCTTCATACGTACAATATGGCATCAAGTCCTTCTAGTGTCGTCAGTAATGAGCGGATGTCAATAGCACTAGTTTTTAACACTTAGTTTTTGCTTAACTTTAACGCTATCACGATGTAAAGTTGCAGTACTAAGTTAACTTAGCTGAAAATGAGAATACCAAATAGTTTTTCAACAAATCTTGAACATGCCGCATAATTACGTGACATGAGCACTGACAATTTT
>JAXGGA010015532.1:0-28927 GCA_038373865.1 Uloborus plumipes
CATTGGTCTAACAAGCGATTA
This sequence comes from Uloborus plumipes, assembly GCA_038373865.1. Classification (NCBI taxonomy): domain Eukaryota; kingdom Metazoa; phylum Arthropoda; class Arachnida; order Araneae; family Uloboridae; genus Uloborus; species Uloborus plumipes. Next base: position 22 of record JAXGGA010015532.1, read on the forward strand.
AAATTTTCATAAAATGAAGTTAAAGTTTTCATACCCAGTGACTCTCAGGTTTTCAAGTGTTATCTTGGAAGCAATGTGCAAAATTTTTTGTCTTAACGCATCCAAAAGAAAGGAAAGGACCTAAAGTTGGGGATTTTAAATTCTTGTTTCCCTTTACTTATCTGACCCTTGTGAGTTTCAAAACTTTATGTGCCCAACAAATTCTAATAAGCGTTTTTTCGCTCGGTAGAGTGGCACTGAAAAAAAAAACCTTTTCACATAGTTTCTACGAACATGAAATAAAGAGTGTTTTTGAGATCTAAAAAGAAATTAAAATTCAGTTATTTGAGGGAAATTATCTTTTAACCCGAATTTAGGTATGTATATTTATATTGCACATATATTTGTATTTATGATTGCTTGTAATACTTATTTATTTACGTCTTTAAATAAACAATACCGGTGAATAGTACTGAGATGTGTTTTTAAGCGATGACTCATATAAGTTTATGAGCAAATTAAACAAATTTACTCTAGCTTACAATGTTAAATTCTGCTTCAAAGTTGCGTAGAGTAAAAATTTTACAAAGCTTTTGCTGCGTCGAGTTTCAATGAAGTTACTTTCTGCTGACATAAAAATGACGTTTTCCCTAAAAGGTACTATAACCTGCTTCCTTTCATTCTGACAGTATACTGTACTGTTCAAGTGAACATGAATTTCATTCAACACAGTATTAAAACAAACAATATTTATTTACTGATCACACAGAATTTGTCTATAACGAATTTACTTTGTCTCAAAATTACAGCACATATGAGTGAACAAATGAAAGTAATTATGTCGGCTTTTAATCTCACAAACAGAATATAAAAAGAAATAATTGCGAGAAATTGTTCTTGACGAAAAGCAAAAAGTCATCGTCATTGTAGGTAGATTCTCACATCAATTCAAAATCACATTCCTCGTTTGCATGGGTGAAAATAAGCACGCGTCATTTTTAACAAAGCTTTATATCAATAATTGAACAGTTTATTTCAAAAACCTGTCAAACAAAAAAAAAAAAGAAAATATTTACATTATCATACTAAAGCACTCATTTACTATTACAACTCTTTTTTAATGAACGAAATATATCTAAATATGTATACATTTCAGTTTAAAACATTGTAATATCCTTATCCATTGTTTAAAAATTTGTGTGAAAATGCTTTTTTGAACTTTTTAAACTTGTCGTTTGATTGGTTTTACAAATAAACGGTTCAATTTCGGTTCATATTAAACGTAGTGTTTTCCACAGCAGAAGTCAGTCTTTTTTCGAAGAACCTAATGGCAAAAAATCAAATCGAATGCATTATACTTGAGAGCAAAACTAAAATGTCAGTCTGCATCCATAGCTTCAATAATTTTGTAAGATTTAACCAGTCGTGGGGATTTTTCAAGCCTTTTACTTTAAAAATTTATCAAACCAAAATTAGAACGAGATTTGAGATCTTTGCATGACATAGTTTCTCATGTAAACACAGCATTAAATAACGTGATTTTTATCAGGAACGATGTTTGTATATATGCTGTTGTTTAAGATGTGTTACTTTTTCTTTTTTTATCCAGTTAAAAAGTGAAACATTGGCCGTGCAAAAACTTGCGTGATCCCATTTCACTTGAAAATTTTAATGTTCTCTCAATAAGCATAGCCCTCATTAGATGAGTGACTTTAACGCTAGATGAAATGAAGAGAGAGAGAGAGAGAGAGGGGATATAGTCTTTCTTGTAGCAAATGGGGCATTCCGTTGCGACAGAAAATACCCAAATATAATTTTCAAAACAGGTCAATGCAGAATTGCAACCGAATCTGTCATTACATCAGATTGCTCCAACAAGTTTAAATATTTGTCACAAATTTAATTTTGATTGAAACATTTATGTTACAACTTGTTCCTACCATGCTCATAAAAATTTCATGGTAGTTACTCTAGGTCTAGCTGATTGCATGAACATCTGTGATAGGGAATTTTTCTCAGTTCAAAAGTTTCCTAATTTTGTCACAACTTTTTCAAGAGTTTTGAAGCAATTAAAGATATGTGCATAAGCAATTTGTTTGTCATATTTTCAGAGATGTCTTCACTGTCAACTTGATTTGACACTAAACGATAGTTTTAACTAGCCGTCATTTGTTCTATGATTGTCTTGGCTTGCAAAAGCACCAACATTGCGGGCTGGATTCATCAGCTTTTGGGCAATGAGTTTTGGGGCGTAATTCACTTCACTTGGGCTGCAAGAAGTGTCCGAGGGAGTGTCCGGGGTTGTAAGCACAAGATCCAGCCGCCGAGTCCGACATCACCCTACCCTCAGCCCCGGATCCGAACATCCCTTGGTCTTGCGACACTGGCACCATGTGGCCGAAAACCGGGCAACTCTGCATGCCCAACACAGGACCGAAAGACGATTTCGTTGGGGTGCAGTGACCGAATCCTTCAGCAGAAGTTCCATCTAAAAAACCACCCGCCGATTGGGGCATCACCCTTCGAGGATTGTGGAATTCGCCCGCATAATTGCCCCTGTACAGGTCCAGCTGGTGGTGCTGGGGCAACTGATTCGCAGGGGCGCCACCAACGGTCTTGTCCATGTCCCCCAAAAGGGGGTGGTCGTGCTCCCTGGTGGCCCCACCACACCGCTGCGTGTGAAATTGTTCTGTGAAGCGGTTCCAGGAGGGCGGAGGGCCTGGAGGGGGCGGAGCCTGGAGGTGGGCGTACTGGTGGTGGGCCGTGCCTGCTAGGCCGAAGTGCATGTAAGGGTCCGCAGCTGGTGGGGGTCCGTTCTGCGTCGGGGCGGCGGGTTCGAGCACCGTTGCTGTGGCATACTTGCAAGGACCGTTTCTGGAGTGAGTTGCAGTGGTGATGACGGCCGTTGGTCCGGTGGATCCTGGTGAAGGAAGACCTCCGGCGTTTCCGTTGTGGTCGTGACCTGAAATGGAAGAGAGAAGGTCAGAAACATTTGTGGCTGTGTTGTATCAAGCATAAAGTTTTTCTTAACGTTTCATCATCCATTTAAACGACCAAATTTTCCCATCTACTGTTTCAACCAAAATCATTTATAACGATTAACCAAAAAATCAGTCAATATGTTGGTATACTCTACTTGATCAATGTGTTTTTTTACTCTTCTTTTAAAAAATTTATTCCTACTTCTGTACCATTTACTATTTCTACGATGCAAAATGTCCGACTAGTGAATAAATCGCTTGTATTTCAAAAGACAAAGAGAGAGTACAATTTTCTTTCTTCTTAGATGAGTTGCTAACAATAGAGGATGACTTCTTTCTAAGTATTTGAGAGGAGGGAATACAATGAGATGATGCCATGAAAAAAAAAATGAAAAAATCAGCAAGGACAGAAGAAAGTAATAGAGAAATAAATAGTAGAGAGTACAAAACAAAAGACGAGAGTGAAATTAATACAGAATGTTCAGGAGTCCCCCCCCCCCCCCGGTGAAACTTGGTTTTAAACAAAAATGCCACCCTTTTACTGATTAGAAAATTTTGCGTTTTTCACAAAATAGGACATGTTTATTTACTAGGCTGATGCAACGCATCTTATTTAAACCCTCAAAAAACTAAAGCGGAACTATATAAGTACTGCCAGGTTCTTTTAAAATAACTACTATGCAAATCAATAACAATGTTATATTATAATCATTATTAATTTGATTGCATTTTGAGCAAGCACTGAGCTGGGTTTTGCTTTATTGTTATTTTTATTCTTGAAAAAATATTTTGACATTTTTTGGAATAATTACCGTAAAATGGGGTGTATAGGAACAGCGGGTGATTCGGAACAAAACTTCCTGATCATACAAAGAAATTCTTCATAAATATACCGTCGGGTATTTTCGGCAGTTAAATTTTTTTTAGAAAGGTAATATTATAAGAAGTAGGAAAAAAATATTTTTGTCATTCTGGCAACACTATTGGCTTCTGTGCAAGGCTGCAAATAGGACGCTAAAAAACATCAAGTTTTCATAGTCTGCAAAACTTTGTATGTAAGTACAGACCCCTTTATATTTCAAATCTAAGAGTAGTATTTTTTAATTATGCATATATCTGAGCAACAGAGTACCACATTAGAAGAGACAACATATTTTAATTGTGGCATAAAAATGAAAAATTCTTCATAATGTCATAGGATAAGGATTTGCGGGGTGAATCGGAACACTTTGTTCTGTTGTTCCAATTCAAACTTATTTAAAGGAAACTGTTTGAAAAATCAAGATTCTAACCCAATTCTTCTAGTCAAGACAAGGACAAGGATTTATTACTGTTTATCCCTTCTCGTGAGCAACTAGATCTTAGAATGACAGAAAGTTGCAGATTTAAAAAGATTTTTGCTCCAGGAGACTTCTTTTTACTTAAAATACATGGGGAAAGTCATACAGACTTTATGTAGCAAAAGTCCAGCACACAGACAGTGATGAATAAGTGGGAAAATCTTACAGGACAATCCCCGAAACCCAGAGATTTCAAGAAACTAAAGAAAAGGCAGCGTTCATCCCAGAAGATGTTATGAAAAAACTTAAGCCAAGCCACAACTGCTAGTTTTAAGGACAAGTACATATTTGTGGACGACATGAGTGACTTCAATTTATGTTAAATCTTTGTATTTCAATTCAAAAGCATTTCTTAAAATTAATTTTAATTTTTCATAAGTTCAAAATTATTTTGAATTTTGACAAATCATAAACGTTTACTGGTATAGAAAATAAACTTTTATTTGACAGTAACTATCTGTTCTTATTCTCCTCCATCAATATTACTCATGTTTGTGAGACCTATTACAGGTTAAATTGAAAAAAATAAAAACTTTAACATGTGTTCCGATTGACCCCTATCAGCGGGGTGATTCGGAACACCCCTAAATTCCTATATATATAAATAATAACTGTTCAAAATGTTTTGTCTTTGCTTGGAATATCAAAAGCAAAGCAAGACCGAAGTTTTTACCCAAAAAATCAAATTAAAAAAAAAATCTTTTAACTACTTTTTTTTACAATCAAAGCTGAAAAGTGTACCGATTCATCCCATTCTACGGTACTTGGATTTATGAATTCTGCACTGAAAATATAAAACTCGCACTCATATTTACAATTATCAAATTTGTTGAGACAACAATATCTCAACAGATGGCAGCACCACACTGCTACTCGCTTCCTTATTTTTCTCTTGCATGTTAACACACCAAAGTGTAATAAGTCTAAATTTTTACACTAAAATGTCAAAAACTAGTTAATTTTGAAAAAGTTATTCTCTCGATCCTGTTGAAATCTATCCTTGTTCACACTGAAAATTGAAAAGCGTAATCCCAGTTTCCATTTATTGAAATAGTGTAATGAAATCACAAATCATACACCGAGCTTGTTGGAAAATATTATTTTTAACCTTAAATATATCTTTTTTAATGTTAAACCTGTGTGTAATGAGTCATATAAAATTAAAAGAGCGAAAAAAAACTTCAGAAAAACAATCTGCATTTTAAAAATGAAGTAAGCTAAAAATCTGTTTAATTCATTTTTAAAATTTGCGAGAGAATGCTATAATTTATCTAGAAAATACGCACAAATTTATATCAAACAGTTTCTTAAGAATACAAAAATTTCGAATTATTCAATTAGATACTCGCAAGTTTTAAAAATAAATTTGTGTACAGTTTTTAGAGGCGTGTAAAATAATACTTATTTTCGTATCCTCAAGCTTTATTCATTTCAACTCAAATTTATAAAAAAATATATATATTATATATGGCAATATAAATAAAAGAACAAGTTTGATAGCATACAATTGCGACTATTATCGAAATTTTGGAAAATATTTTTGCAGGAAAAAAACTTTGAAACACTAGAAATCTCTCTTTTTTAAAGAAACAAGCATATAAAACCAGCATTTTTTTTTGTCATTATTATTACATTTTTGTGAGACAATGGAAATAAAATTTATTTCAATTTTTTTGGGCGGTTTATATAACTTAAAACCATAAATGCCATTTGTTGCAAAAAAAAATGTGATAAATTCAAAATTTGATCTTACTTCTGATAGATGGCAGCAGCAGCAGTGTTTACTGATTTAACAAACTGCTTTGAAAAAAGAAAGTAATTCTTAAAAGCAATATTTGATAGAATGAGAAAAAATAAAAAATAAAATTCTACATCCTTCCTGGAAGAGCTCCTGATGCCCCCCCCCCCTTCGGGTCTAACCTGATTGTATTGTTTCAGTTTCAGGAAGCCCTAGTTTCGGGAACTAACATGCTTATTACTAGAATTTTATAAAAATTCGTCTTGATTTTATGTACAGTGAATTCACAGAATTTATACAGATCCATTTGGAGAGCAACAATTGAAGAATACAGGGAAAAAACATCGTCAGTCAGTTTTTTCAAGGAAACGGAATAATGGTGCTATCTAGTTGTTGTTAAAGTAGTCAAGGCCGGATCCAGAAGTTGCGAGCGGTTACTTTTTACTATGTATACTGGTTTGTAAATATTGATCACATAAGTTTCGGACTTATGCGGCACCATATTTGAGAACCCCTGATCTGCTTCTGTCCCGTAAGTCAGCCGAAATATTTGCTTGAAAACAGGCACTATTGGGGGAAAATCTCGTCAGTCAAATATTTAAATGTGCTTGTAAGATTTTTTTTTTTTTTTCGTTTGTGTCTATCGGCATTAATTACTTTCTTCTATACATAATTCTAAAACCGAAGAATTAAGAAAAAAATAGATTCTGCTATTTTTGTCTTCTATTTAGAAGTGTCAATTGACTAGGTCATTGCACTATTTTTTATTAAGCCCCCCAAAATTCCAAAGTAGGAACATAGAAGTTCTCAGAGTTTTTTAAAAACAACCCCACACATCAATAAACACCGTTTCACTATCATGTACCAAAAGGTGCGGTTTATAGCCTTTTATGAATTTCTGAAGATAAAATTATGCTAAAGTGTTTGGTTATCGGTCAATCTACCCTAAGTCATGACGAATCTAATGACTAAGTCAGAGTCCTGTCCAGTCCACGTCCAGTATAGCATACGTGGGTAATCCAATCTTGTTGCCTCCAATCATTCATTTTAAATGATTGGAAGCAGCAAAATTGGATCTATTAAGAATTTCTGAAAGTAAAATTGTGCTAAAATGTTTTATTGGGCAATCTACCCTAAGTCATGATGTAGTTTGATATCAGAGTCTATATTTCTGATGTGGTACCTGTCCTCGTCTAGTAGCCTACTAGTGAATTCCAATCTTGCTGCCTCCAAACATTCATATGCTACTTCATACCTCCAACACATCAGAAAAATTTTCAGAGAGATCTCGAGGTGTCGGGAGCCTCGGTGGCTTAGAGGTAGATTCTTCTCCTCGTAAACAAGAGGTCGCAGGTTCGAGTCCCGCCCTGCCCATGGATGCTATTTCATCCTCTCTGTGCCGTAAATCTGTTCTGTGCTTTTCAGGAGGCAAGGCGCATAGTACGCAGTCTTCGTGTATGTCGAAGCTGATAGCTTCTGTATAAAAAAATAATAATAAAATAAAAACGGAATCTATTTCGAGATCAGTCACGGCTGCGCCCATGCAAATCGCACCCAGACGGACAAGGCAGCCATTGTGGCTGAATCACAAAGCTACACCGCGCCCACGGAGGCGTCATCAAGTCTCTCACGTCAATCCCGGATCACGGAAATTCAATGCAAAAAGAGATTCAGTCCGTGTTTTCGTAGCCGACCCACTCCAGGCCATGCGGAATGACGTCACATTCGTGGTCCTGGCGACGACAAGTGGCACCTTTGCGCCAGTCATTCGATCCGCCAACGACTCCACCCTCCACGCTGCCCAACAAGACTCTTTCTGTTCCACCGCGGAACCAGAACCACTTGTCCTAAAGCAGGGCTTACGGAATATAACCACAATAGATTGAAGAGGAAATATGACGAGAGAATGGAATGTTTTCGCTTCTCCTTTTTCCGACTGTAAACCCACTGTAGGCAAGGGCCCCTGGAAAACGTGGATTAACTTCTTGAACCCACAGAAACCCATCTTTGATATAAAAAACTGTAGTTCACTATCGAATCTTCAACAGACTATTTCATAGATCTTTAGAGTTTTGAAATTATCTTGCCGCAGTTCTCTAAAAGGCCTTTGTCTATAGGCTTCAGGTCTTCCACAGGTCGTAATTACTCTCCAAAAATCCTACGATTTACTCTCTCCTTGTATACTGTGTGAAAATTTTCTCCCCAAAACTAAAAAAGATAGTATTTAAAAGGTTTATGAAAATTCACTGATGCAAAAGTGATTTTAAATACTTTATAAGATAAAAGTTGACTTCGGTTTACACTGTACTCTGCATTTCGGAATTAACTCTACAGGAGCCTTGTTAAAAGACTTTTTTTCGCCCAATTCTCACAGGCCTCGGATTCATTTGAGCTATCATTGTCAATTCGGCCTATGTAACAAGTTTGATGTTCGATTGGGCTATATGTGGATTCGGCCACGTGACAGATTGCAATTGACATCGAAAGACGTCAATTGCAATCAGACCATTAGAGCAAGAATCGCTCTAATGGTCATTCTCCACTGATATCGATGACGAACAGCATTCCTTTTACAAGCACAAAGCTTCGATTGCGTAAAATTCAATCGGAATATAAGTTTTAGAATTCATAAACACTATCAACATCTAACTGTTGAGGGGTCTCAATGGCCGACTGGTCGTGCTTTGCTAGCAATACAGGAGGATATGGACTGGATTCGCACCAGTAATATGGGCATCTCTTAATCTTTTTGCGCTGTAAATCTTTCTCAGACTATTTTTTAAATTTTAGACTTTTGACATGCTCTATTCTGAATATTTACTGACATTATAACTATAATCGTCTGCAGATTCAACAAATAATCTGTACAGATTGTATTAAAATTTTCTGTTCAACTAAAACGAGACTTAGTTTGCACTCAGCTCCTGCACTTCTTTTCTTTTCTAGTGAAATTTTACAGATTAACTGAGTTTTAGACTTTTTGCGCACGAAAATAAGTTTTAAGGAGTATAAGGTTCCTAAACTTCTTTTGTTAGCAATTCAGTACTGAAATTAATTACCAATGCATGTAATTACCAAGTATTTGAGTAATACTGTATTCTCACACAATAGTGTCATTTATCTTGTTGAGTTCCTCTAATAAATGTAGCTGAAGTTTCTACTTCCCCGAAAAGATAGGTGAAATACGAAACTATTTTAATTTAAGCTATAAGTCACCGCTCCTAAGTCAAGGCTAAGGCAGGAATGCATGCAGTATACCAACAACTCGATCCTTCCATCCAGAGACTGCAGTTTCGTTCTTGTTGTGGACTCATCAGTCTGGAATAACAAATAATCGAGCTGGAGGCAGCAATTCTCTTCTCAAAGCTAGTAGTGCCAAAAAACTGGCAGCTGATACAGAATTAGCATACCAGCGGTAGCAGAAATGATATAGCACAACTCGCAAATTTTGCGAGATGGATTTCGACTAGTTATTTGGTAGCTTGATTTCAAGACATATAGTAAATTCTGTAACTTAAAGGAGTGTGTTTCGTATGAAAGTTGTTTGAAAAGGTCCTTTTAGGACAAGAGTTTAAAGTTCTTCTTTCTTTATTATTATTTTTTTTATTTCACGTCAATTCTAAGGTGTAAAATGTTATTACTTTTACTTTCAAGAAGAAGAATATTATCCCAAATCGGGTAAAGCACGGAAGTACGGCAAAACATTGAAATATAATTAAAACGAATTTTAAATTCATTGAAGTAGAAGACATTCTGTTATTTTATTTTGAATTTACTATAGCATTTTGAAAGTAAGTTAGACCAATATAGTGTTTTTCACTGTAGTACACAAGGATCAATGGATGTGACAATTTATAATATAATCCGATAATGCCGATGGCCGATGGCAAAAAAAATCAGAAAATGAGTAAAATACTGTTTTATAAAAGATTTGAAGGGTCATATATTCATTTCATTCTACTTTTATTTCTACGAATCCTGGATAATTGTGATCATTAAGATGAAGTCATTCAGATTTTGGCATAAATTGCTATTTTACTACCACTCGATTTAGTGTTCACCAGATTTTCTTGCACATACTTGTTTCACATAAATAAAAACTTAAATTTTCATGTATTAGTTTAATTTAAAAATATAAGAAAAAATGAAAAAAAAAAAAAAAAAACTACACAATTTATGTATTTTCTAAATTTGAACATTTTTTTGCACAAAAGTAAACAAAACCAATTTGAAATACCAATTATGTACTAGTAGTTTATTTTATTTGTTTGTTTATTATTTTCAATGAATTTAATTTTGTAAAAGTATGGTAATTTAATCCCCATTTATAGGAAAAATGAAAAAGGGGGAACTCATAAATAACTTTAACTATGTAAGCGAAGCACCCGAAGTCTTGGCAGTAATTCTTTCGATTCGTTCGATGATTCGACAGCGAAGTCATAACAAGATTTTAAGCTGAGGATCACATGATACACGGTGCCAGCCGGTCCGCGAACTTTCTCTGTGTAAAGTACAGTTGTTTAGTTTCGGTTTTGATTCAAGAAAAGTGCAAACACTTGCACTTTAAGAGAAATAAAAATTCACGGGAAAAAGCAGGAAATGAAGTAAATTAGAAAGATTTTTAAGTATCTTAAAAAATTTTTCAGCGCTTATTTTACGCATTCTAAGAATTCTTACTTCTTGATATTACTTTTTTGCAGTCATTGCATTTTTAGTTCCCTCGACAGGTCTATTGAAACTGTAAATTGGATCTTCATTCAATGCATCAAGTTTCCATACTGCTGTTTTGGTAATATTAAGCACCTAAGTCAAAATAATACCGTAGAAAGCAAAGAGCTAACACCTGCAGTTTGAATTTCTTTCAGTACTTACGTTTTGTGATGTAACAACAATTTTGGCAACATTTGGCGGGGCCGTGCTGTTCGTTGATGATTAATAAAGGTTAAAATACGAAATATAATACATTTAATACATTAGTAGTAAAATAATGTATTAAAAGTAGATTTAAAATATTAGTAGAGCTTTAATACATTTTCATAAATGGTAAAATGCAAGAAGCTCTACTTATAAAACTTTATTAGTTGTCAATACGATGATAATGATATTGCTAATTTGGCGAAAACACTAAATAAAACGTAGAGTGCACCATTGGAGTTTTTAGGGGCATAAATTTTTAGGCAGGCTTTTTGTCTTTTTTTTTTGGGGGGGGGGAGGAATGTTCCGTAGCATTTGAAGAGGGTGTGTCATCGCCTTTGGAGGAGGGGGATGTGGGCAAATTTATGCATACACATAACTATTTGTTAGTTTCACGCTTCATAGTCAAGAAATATCAGGATAAGTCAATGTGAAAAGTTATTTTTTTGCTTTGAACACAAAGTTGCCCCGCCCACAAGAGCAAAGTCGGAGCACACATTCAAATAGCACGGAGACCAAAATAAAAACTAAAACGCAATATGCCCCCCCCCCCTCCCCTCCCCCCCCCCAACCGGTAAAAAATAGACGGGCAAGTATAAGCCATGACCCTCCCATATGGGCACTCCTCCTTAAACGAGTATGACATCTTAACACCTTCAATATTCAATTCAAGACTTGACAATTTAGAATTGAGTAACACAATATTCGATTTCAGAAAAGAACAAGAAGTTCTGTCAAGAACTAAACGAGCCTACTTTCCCGTACATCGACATCGGCATTCTCGCATCTGATCATTATTCTTTTGATTATCTGAGACTTCAAATTATGTCAAACGTACCTTTTTAGCATTTAGAGCTGATTTCGAAAAGCAAAATATACCCCTTTCATCAGATGAAATAGACACGTAAAAAGTAATTAACGAATAAATAAAGTTTTGTCGCACCTTTTAAAGAGTGTAACTGTTACAGTTCCTCCGTAGAAAAAATCCTCCATCGTTTTCAAAAAAATAATAATAATAATAATAATAATAAAATAAATAAATAAATAAATAAAAGTACAAAGAGCATCAAAACACATTTTATCAAAGAAAGAAAAAAAAAAAAAAGAAAAAGAAAAAACTCGTCCGTTAATAAAATGTCTCGAATTTCACTTTTAATCTGTTGCCAGTTGTTAAATATAAATAAAGAATAAAATGTTCTCGTGAATGAAAAATTTTTGTTACAAAAAAAAAACCATCATCTGCCAAAAAAAAAAAAATAATAATAATAATAATAATAATAATAATAAATAAAATAAAACAAATGAATAAATAAACAAAAAATCGTCTGCACAGTCAGTAATTTTTTTTCTGAGCCTGCATTTCCGCCATGTTTGCGGAGTCGGAGTCGGAATCAGAGTCCTCACAGAAGATTACTCAGAAAAGTACGTTACAAACATTATTTATCAAAACCATTTTCTTACAAAGTTAGTTTGAAGGAAATCCGAGTTTAAGTTCAGGATCAAAATTCAACTAAAATTCCCCGTAGACGCTAATGTTAATTTTTTTTTTTCTGAACGGTTCAATATTGAATGAAAAATGGTTCAAATCAAAAAGCGAAATATGGGAATGTATGGGAAAGCCTCTCCGAGATCGTTCAAACAAAAAAAAGTTTATTCCATTCGGACGGTTCACTCAAAAGTTATTAGGTGGGGAAAGGTTGCTTGAACGGTTCAATGTTGAACGAAAAAATGTTCAAATTGAAAATTTAAATACGGTAATGAAGTATCCTTGCTGAGATCCTTCGAACAAAAAAAAGTTTATTTAAATCGGACTGTTCACTCAAAAGATATTAGCGGTGACAGCTTGATTGAGCGGTTCAATGTTGAACGAAAAATTGTTCAAATCGAAAATGTAGATACGGGAATGAAGTATCCTTGAAAAGATCTTTCGAACAAAAAAAAGTTTGTTCAAATCGGATTGTTCACTCAAAAGTTAGCATCGCCGGACCGGTTGTTTGAACGGTTCAAAGTTGAACCAAAAATTGTCCAAATCGAAAAATCAAATATGGGAATGAGCTGCACTCGCTGAGATCTTTCGAACAAAAAAAAAATTCATTCCATTCGGACGGTTCACTCTAAAGTTATTAGATGGAGAAAGGTTGCTTAAACGGTTCAATGTTGAACCAAAAGTGTTCAAATTGAAAATTTAAATACGGTAATAAAGTATCCTTGCCGAGATGCTTCAAACAAAAACAAAGTTTGTTTAAATCGGACTGTTCATTCAAAAGTTATTAGGGGTGACAGCTTGATTGGGCGGTTCAATGTTGAACGAAAAATTGTTCAAATCGGAAATGTAAATACGGGAATGAAGTACCCTTGAAAAGTTCTTTCCAACAAAAAAAAGTTTGTTCAAATCGGACTGTTCATTAAAAAGTTAGTATCGTGGGACCGGTTTTTTGAATGGCTCAAAGTTGAACCAAAAATTGTTCAAATCAAAAAATCAAATATGGGAATGAGCTGTACTCGCCGAGATCTTTCCAACAAAAAAAAGTTTGTCCAAATCGGAATGTTCATTCAAAAGTTATTAGGGGGGGGGGGCAGACAGACCGACCGACAGACCGACCGACCGACCGACGCAAATTCCCCATCTCAATACCCTACTTTCAAATTTTTAATTTTTCGATATTCATTTTACCTTTTTATTTTTTTAACTTGGCGATATTTTTTGGACTTGGCGATATTTTTTTAACTTGCGATATTTTTTGGACTTGGCGATATTTTTTAGATGCATTAACTACTTTAAATACTTTTTTCGTCTTTCTTTTATTTTTAACGGAAAGTAGCTAAAAATTATAACAATGATCTTATCCCATAACAGAGAAACCAGAGGTGGGCCCTTCCTCGAAATTTTGCAGCATAGATCCCCTCTTCTATTAAAATAAATGTGTTTGCTTAATTCATCTGGCTAACATCTTTTTAAAATTATAAAGAAAAAAAAGCTTCTATTCCCCTATGCACACAAAAAAAAGAAAGAAAAAAAGAAAATAAATCCGCAAAAATTAATGCCGCCATTCAGAGGATTTACTGTAATTCTAAAAACTCTCATCAAAGAGATCGCTCGGAAAGTGTTTGCTGTGTTGTGCAAATTTCGGTATCTGCCCGATTCGGAAAATTCCAAAACCCAGAACTGTGTTGGTCCTGTTGCCGCTCGATTTCAAGCCACACGGTGAACGTACTTTTAATTATGAAGTAAAAAATAGAAAAGAGCCTGCCTAAAAATTTTTTCCCTCTTTAGATAACTTTTTTTGTTTAAACATCGGCCAGGCATCGGCATTTAGATGTTTTCGAGGCCGATGGGCCGATGTTTTTCCCAAGTTAGCATCGGCGGCCGATGCCGATGGCCGATGGAAAAATTTTCAGACATCGGCGCCGATGCATCGGCCTGGCCGATGCATCGGTCGAGCCTTAATAGATATCAATAGTCCATGGCTACTATAAATCTCTTTACTACTTTCATATACCAAATCCAATAAGAAATGTTTAAATATGTTGTTCAATTTTTCAATTTCTCCGTCAAGTGGAAGTCATGGTTTGGATTTCTGGTTTAGTAATTTTTTTCGCGAACATTATGAGATCAAAACTAAGTAGAGACAGAAGAGCAGGTGGTTTTATTCATAGGCCTAAGTTTGTTCAAGTGAAATGCAGAAATATGTAAAACAATAGAAAGGATCTTGATAAGTAATCTTCAAACGAAATCTAAAGCTAGAGGGATGGTGTTAACATTCCAATTCCAGAAACAAAGGACTGCTATGTGCAGCCATTATTAATGAATGCCTGGATGTAAGTGTTGATGATCCATTCTCCGATAACGGCTTTAAGACTACAATTAAGATTCATTGTTGTTGCACCCAACAACACGGTATTATTTGGGAACATTTCAGCAACTTTTTTACATACTTTTGTACAAGTTAGAAACTGTAACATCCAGTAATAGAGTAACCTTTTTTTGCTTCTTTTCTTTTTTGCTTGAGTTGAAGACAAATTTTATTACTCCTCATGTATAAATAATTTAGTGAAAAATTTGAGACTTCATGTAAATATATCTAAATAATTAAAAATAGTTTTAAAAACAAAGAATGAAAAACTATAACCTTCTTATAAAAAAATCTTGTCGTTAAAAAAGAAAAAAAAAAAGAAGAAACTTTGAGAGTGCCGAGTTACGTGTGTATTTTTGAATTGTCAATGGTTTTTTCCCATCTTGAAAATGCCAACAAGTATGTGTAGGTGTATCGATGCACTGCGTACATACGTTCATAAATGTACATACTTATGTACAGATGTGTTTGCAACGGTAACGGGAGCAACTTCAATTGTTTTTTTCCCATCCTAAACAATGCCCAACACGCCTGAAGAAATTTCCACTTCAGAAACATGTGAACAAAGATTTCTGGGATCAAATTCAGAATGTACGAACCTCTTCCAGCGAGTTCAGCTATACTGTGGGCAACATGTTGTGGATCCTCTCTTAGTTGAGTCGAGTTGAACCTCGTGCCTCCACCATGTTGGGGCGTGGTGGGCGGTGTTGGGGGCGTTCCTGACGTCCGCCCCGCCCCCACGTACAACGCGCTTGTACCGAAGTGTTTTTCGTGTTGCAAAGCTTCCTGCTGGCAAGGTTCTGGCGCCGAAGCAGTGGACAGGTGATCGGCGTTCGATTGTTTTCCCTCTGACACAAAAGCTGAAGAGCTTTTCGGTGGTTTCCGCCGCCTGGGCTGGTATTTGTAATCGGGGTAGTCCTTTTTGTGTTTGCAGCGAAGACGTTCGGCCTCTTCCATAAAAGGCTTTTTCTCATCATCACCTAGGACCCTAATAGAAGAATAAAAGCACATCAGTTAGAACAAGTATAAAAAGATATTTCTTCATTACATTAATTCAATCTTAATAATTGTTCCTAGGTAAAACTTTTGATTAGTCCACGTTGTATTGTCAGTAGTAACTAGTACAATATTTAACAGTACTAAAGACTCCAAAAATATTAACTGAATTGAATAGTTAGCAGTTGACTAAGCAATGATACGGGTCCAGGTGCTAATTACCAGTTTTCGTGAGACCCCTTTTTAACCATGAACTCCACACTCTTACCCAAGTCACTCTTGCTTGACTATCAAGATTAGTCAATGTTATCAAATGCACAGAGTATTTAACTTTACCAACTGCATGGAGTTGTAAATATTACCTACTGAGTACAGTAGTCAATAGTTGAATAAAAACAGGTCCTTTACTACAAGGAAGAAGGATCCCTGTGCTAATTGAAGGGATTAGAAGATGAAGGGGCAAAGTTACATTTTACAAAATGAACACTCTGTACAATGATAAGCAATGGATACAGGTAAGCAAATAGAACTTGTTACATCAAACAGTAGATGTCAATAGACCAATTTCATACGCACACTAATGAAAACCAGAAAACAAAAAAGCTGCAACAGCTACAGCAATAAAACTTTGAACTTTAATTACTCGCAATTTCTGTTTTGTCGCTTAACCCCTTCATCTCCCAAGCCCTTCAATTACCAGCTATCGCCGACATCTCTTTTCCAACCATTATCACAACTCTGGTTCCAGTCACCACCCTTGTTGGACTGTCAAGAACAGCAGAAATTACCAACTGCGGTGAGTGGAAAACACTACCAGCTGTGTAGAACCGGCAAAAGTTGAGTATAAGCACAACAATACATATTGATGTATGGATGCAGTAAACTCTTATATTCATATTGCTGTGATATTTCTCACCGCAATGATGCCAATCCTGGTGCTAGTTACCAGCTTTTGCGGCACCCCTTTCCGTACTCTAGTTTTATTCACCCCTCTCGCTTGCCGTACCAGAGTGCAGATTTGAATTTAGCGCCATGCCGCCCCTAGGCAGATTTATAATCTGACTACTCTCCTCTCTCCCCCCAAATAAGAAGCAAAATTTCAACAACTAAAGCCTCTGAATTGGCCTTAAATTAACATTGTCCCGCTTATGATGAAATAATGATGTTTTATATTGTTTAATTTCGCACGTTTTTTATTATACTCGTATGTTTATTTATTGTTCTTATCAATCACTAGACTTTATTTCAGCTTATCTCTAAAGTTTCATAAAGCATATTCTCTTTCATTCTTTGAAGTTTACAAATGTTCCCTTATAATTACTACTACTAATTTCCTTATAATTACACTTCAGACAGCACATCTTTACTTTCAGATTAAATTAACTTCTCTGAGGTGTTTCATTATTTGACCATATTTTGCCCAAAAAGTTATATTAATTACAAACGGTTACATTCCGAACAAGTTTTCTTACTTCTACCAAATGTATTAGCGTTATTTTGGTTAAAACCGTGGTTTAAAATTGAATATACGTTTGTTCCCAATCATGAAATGGTATTTCGGATCTTTAGACACCATATGAAATTTATTACTTTTGGAATAAAAATCATGATTTTACAACAATTACAAAAAATTGAGCATTGTTCCCAATCTTGAAATGGTATTTTAGATTGAGACAGGGTGTATAAAATTTATTACTTTTGGAATAAAAACATGATTTTACAACACTTAAAATCACAAGATTTCCATTTTCAAGGAAAGTTGAAACTACCTAATCTATCACTTCGTAAGGGCCGTTCAAAATATTTAACATTCAGGGCATCATTTCTAAAACAAAAGGCTTTAAAAAATCATAAAGCTGGCACTGGAATGCTCGAAGTAGGTGAATTCTGTTCAATTTGATTCAAAAAAGGGATGCCGAAAATTGCACTCCTCTATTGATGATACAGTATAAATGAGGGGGATTATTTAGAATGGGGTTAGTTTTCTTCATGTCTCCTACACATTAAAAAAAAAAAAAAAAACCACCTACAGTACTAATAGAAAATACTGCAAGTAAACTGGACTGACATTTTTTTTCCAGTGCACTTTGCTCCTATGCTTGCATGGTGGGGAATAAGCAGCTTATTAAACCTATCCTTACTAAAATCAGAAAGTAAAAAAAAAGGCATTAGTTTTTAATTTAATCATAAAGGATTTTTATTGATGAGAAAATGAATAATTTAACAACTCATTTCTATAATGAAAAAGTGTTACCCCAGCTGCCTAACCACCTGTTTCGTATAAATGGGTAACTCGTAAAGGATTTAGGACTCTTATTTTTCATAAATTATAACGTGACTACTTAATGCACTGAAGGAGTAAAATGTGAGAGAAAGTATAGTATAACACTTGTTAATGAAAGAGCGAATTTTATGAGTCGTAACTCACATCCTAACAGGATGCTTGTTTTCTTTTGTGAAACAAGTTAGCAAATAAAAGCGAGTTTCTTGAATTAATTTTAAAGTTTTTTCTCTTTTTCACCAGCGGGCATGATGAATGCATTACATTAAGGAAGTACAAAGAATATTAAACACTCTTTTTTTTTTAATTTATAAAATGTGAAGCAACTTGAATTATATAATTGTTATTTGATTTTTTTCGACGAAAGTGATTTTCGTAACCTACATAGTTGAATAAGCAATAAGTTACCGCCACCTTCTTCCTCTGTTGCGTAGATTGTTGACTACTGGGCACAGGGACGTCATTTCGAAATTTTCCAGGGGGGGGGGGGCAAAGGGTGCATACACAATGTAAAATTTACCAAAAAGTGGCAAAACCACGCCCACTTATATGCCAATACATTGATTTCCCAGAGTCAGGGGGGGGGGGGAATTACTTTTTAAGACTTTCCCAAAAAGTAAACGAATATTATTTCTCTCCCCCCCTTGCTCCCCCCCCCTAAATGACGGGCCTGACTGGGCAGTGGGGGAACTGCCATGTTCTGCGAGGTTCTGCATGCCACAACTGTGAGGGGCCCCTACGACATATAAAACTCTTATTTATATATAAAACAGTAAATAACTGCCCTCCCCTAAGCCAGGGCTAAGGCAAAAACATGCAATACACCACCAGCTCGTTTATTCCATCCATGGACCGGAATTTCCGTCTTATTACGCACTCATCAGCATGGAATAGGAATTCAACGAGCTGGAGGCAAAAATCCTCTTATAGAGCAAAGATCCAACTGCCTCAAAATTCTCGAGTTGTACCGTACCAAGTGCGGTAGCTCGCTGGTGTTCTAATTTCACATCCAGTTTTTGTTGGCTCTCTTTGCTCTATAAGAGGAAATTTGCCTACCGCTCGTTTAATTCTTATTCCATGCTGATGAGTGAATAATAAGCACGAAACTGTAGTCCATGGATGGAATAAACGAGCTGGTGGTGTGTTGCACCTTATTTATATAGTTAAGAGATGGACTAAAGGGCTCCAGTAATTACAATATGATCGATCACCAAACCTGTAAATTCGCCACTGCTTGACTGCGGAAGAATAGGAATGTAAACCTTTAAGTTTATAGACGGAGCTATTTTGATTTTGTCTGTATTTGTAGGTTATCAAATCACGTGACAATGACCTTTCCGCATCAACCAATCGGCTATGAAGAGAAGAGCTACCGGAATGTAGTAGTAAATCACATCTCTTCTTCTTCACTTGCAATCCTACAATTATCAAATTACATTTTTTTTTTTTTTTTTTTTTGAATTCATGGAGTGAACTGGCTTTGATACTCAACTCACCAATTAATGATTGAGATTAAATGTCAATTACTTGATCAACTGTCTTTCAAACATATGCATGGATCAATACCAATATTGGTTTAGATTAACTCTTAGGCTAAATAAAAATTTGGTTAATTAAGACAGGTTCTAATCTTTCAATATTGCAGTATCTTTAGAGTAAAATTTACTAGCATGTCGTTAAGTATCATTTGATATTGTACCATATAAGCTAACTCATTAAACAAAATCGTAATAAAATGAAGCATAAGGTAATCGGAATTGATTACAACAGAGTGGATGTGCTCTTGTACAGCATGTTGTTTCATTTCTAGAAAATAACTAATGTTTGACAAACGTGGTGTCACAGAAAGCAACGATGGACACGATGTATCACTAATATTGGAAATTTCTATATCAGAAACTCTTAGCATTTATCTTGATTAAATATACTTCAAAATTAAATGTTTTGTAGAAAGATGAGATGGGAAAAAGCCAAATTTTAATGCTTAAAAAAATTGCCTGGTTTTTTGTATCATAAGACAATACAAAGCAATAAAAACAACCTAATTAGGAAATAAATGAGCAATTTCAGCAGTCGCGGAGGAAATATTCAATATCGTAAAAACCAAGAGATTTCTTGACAATTACTTATCTTTCCCGGCAAACGTGATAATCTGATCCTTTGTTTTACGGTTTTCATAACTAAATTATCGACATTAATGGAAATATTACTAAGTCCAAATCTCCCCAGAACTGACCGCGCGCTTAATAAGGCTGGATACTTCCGCCGCAGAACACCGAAACCTTTCTTCTTGGGCTGTTAAACTTCCATCTCCGAATCTGATCTCCTTTATCTCTGGAAGCGGAGAAACACGAAGACATGACAGATGTTCAAAACACAATTAAGACAGGGAAAAAAAAAAGAGCGGTCCAGAATGGTGGTCTTTTTGCCTTATTACAAGCCAAATGTGAGGTCGTTTCATCTTTTTGCTCTCCTTCCACTTACCTTAAAAGAGGCATTTGTTATGACGGTTATTTTCTTAACAGCGCGTGCTTAGAGGGTTGGATTGAGCCGGCCCCACATTGTTGGCGATTGCCCTTTCGGTGGTCCATTATTCAATTAGTAACTCGTCTCTCTAAATGGCAGTTTTGCGGTGAGACAAAACCATTTTTCTACAAACGGTCTTGAAATGGATTGGATTAGACGCTGCTGGAATCGTTTACTACGCTATTCTATATAAAGATTTTCAGGCAGGTGCAATTGAGTGTCTGGCGGAGGCAATCAGAGTTTTTGCGGTTGATTTTTTTTTTTTTCATATTCAAAATAAAAATGGTTTCTATTTAGAGTAGAAAAACTAATGGATTCAGGGTCGCAAAACCCTTGGTTTTCAGCTTTGTTGCCACTCTTTGTACTAGCAAAAACTGTATGGAGACATGCTCCCCCCCCCCCCACCCCACGAGAAAGGGTTCCCTCCATAAATACCACGAAGTCCTTGAAATGTTTCTCTCAGTCATTAGAATATTTACCTTAATTCTTAGAATTTGCAGTTAATCATTTGCATTTTTTCTTCGAAGCAATGCAATGTTAAAGCATTAATATTAATTCGCTCTTATGTTCTAAATGTCTTAAAGAAAATTAATTTGCATATTCCGAGCATTTTCTTCATTCACTGGTTGAGTCAATATATTTTTTGCTGTCAAAGCATGATTGCAAAATTGCTCTTTTGTGACCAATTTTACCCCCACCAGCCCACCCAGCCCCTACCCTACTGTAATTTTTTTCTCTTCTTTCTTTACTCGCTCTTTTGTGTGTGTGTGTGTGTGTGTGTGTGTGTGTGTGTGTGTGTGTGTGCGTGTGTCGCTAAGTTATCTGTACTGATTTAAAGATATTTGAATGTCCGTATTGAAAACTGAAAAAGTTGATCTTCCTAATCAATTATTAAAAAATGGAACATTTTTCAAAAAAAGTTGCAACTCATGATGATTGAAAACAGCTCGTAGATAAAGATTATTCTACCTAATGTAACATTGACACTCAACTTATTATACTCCAAAGATCTTTCAAGACGGTCGTTTTCGTCTGAATCAACATCGACACATTGTCGGATATTTTTGTGTTCCCAGTTACACTGAACAGAAACTCAAAAGAAAAAAAAAAGAAAATCAAAACTTTGACGACAGGGTAAAAAAAAATTAAATTTCGCGAAGATTGATGGACGCATTTAGCGTTGTTTCAGCTGTGCCGGAACACAGGATGCTTGGGCCGGAGATCAAAAAGATTCAAAGTGCGTTATCTTAAGAGACGATGTTATCTTACGCTTCCCGCGCCGGCCTCATTCGAAAACCTCCGGAGCACCCTTCCTTTTATCATGTTCCGCACATCAAACGATTCTGATTTGAGAAGTTTTTTAAAGAAGTTCGAATGACGCAGATGCAGTGCGCCTTTTGTGAAGAACGTCGGTGTTCCATCATGTTCATTTTGGTGGATGGAAAACAGTACATGACAGCCTATCTGGGCTGCTTTGGATCAAAAATTTTTAGAATTTACTTCGACAGCAAGTAGATTTTTTCTGAATTTAAGGAAATTTTAATATTTTCGTTGATGACATAAAATGATATCGAGTAAAATTTTCGACTTTTCCAGCATCAGGCATTGGTTTTCTTTGAGAAGAATAGTTTCCAATTGCTGCTTTTGTCTTGTTTATGCCAAAACCGATAGAATCAACCCCCCCTCACCCCGTCCCCCTATTTTTGCTGAACGGGGGAGCCCATATTTTATGAAAAAGTTGAATTTTTGTGAAAAAGAGAAACCCTTTCACTTTTTTTTGGGGAGAACTACATCCCGGACATCTGAGCAGAAACGTCATCGTAGAAGAATGTTATGCTGTCGTCTAAAATTATAACTTAAATATTTTTTATTATTATCATTATTATTATTTTGCAAGTAAGTTTGTTGAGTTAATAACAATGAAAAAGTTGTTTTTTCAAAAACGATTTTTTAAAAAGACCAATTTTTCTGTGCGAACTTTTATGAAAACGCTGCAAACTGACATAATTTATCATTTCGCTGATTTCAAAAATTAATTAAAATAGGAAAAGGAACGGGATAACTGAATTGTAAGAATTTTCACATTAAAATAGAATCTCACGTTTTATTATGACACATTTCCAGTACTATCAATTTTTCTAGGAGTATTCTCACTGATTTTCTATTCCTATCTCATTATTTGGGTTTTCTTAGCTTTGTTCAATACAGTCTATAATTGAAAGTAAAATAAAAATATTTGAAGCATCGTAAATCCGCTGAATGTTACATAGATAAGTTTCAGGATTGAAAAGAAGATGCGAACTTATGGATATAAAGAGACAGTTAACAAAAACAGTAATATTTTTCACAAATGATCTTACGCTTTAAATTCTTTTTTCTTGTACAATTTTCAGTTTAACTTTCAGAGGGTATAAATACACAAATTTAAAAACGTATAAGATTTATGTTTTAGTGTTAAAATCTTAAAGAAAAATAGTATCATTATTTTGAAGTATGGTTTTTGAAAATTCAGTTTTAACCTATTGAGAGAAATCTAAAACAGCATTTGTGTTTTTCAGTATTTGATTCTCAGAGTTTAGTTCTTGAAATCTGGGATTTATGGATAAAATAACATAATTTCAAGGATATAAATTCCAGAGAAATGTTTAGTTCCAAGAACAAAAATCAACGGGCGCAGCGTCAATGCTTGAACTCGTCTTCTAAGGCGGGGGGCGGGGGGGGGACTTCCAGTATAAATAATTCATAAAACAAAAGATTAGACGCAAATAGCAACATCGAACACAGTTTGATTTTTCACAAACAGATCAAATAAAATGTGCGGATTTTTTTTTTTTAAATCTCTGCAAAAAGTATATAAGTTTGTCAGTTTCTAGAGATTGCCAAAAACATTATTTTAAAGAATGAGGTATGAACCTACAATGGTACTTGGATTTCACTACAATTTATCTCGTGCTTTAAAATATTGTGTAACAACTTCCAATGCTCTGTTATGCTCTGCAGGTTTGGCAAGTACTTTTTTTGTTTCGCTGCAGCAGTTTGTTTATGGACACCCGAATTAAAGATAAATTCTCTCCCGAAGAAGAAACTGCACTTAATCTACAGAAACCATCGCGAAAGAGTCGCTTTCCCGAACCCACCCCTAACGCAGTCTGGCGTAATCTTTTAATGTCATCTGCAAACGCTCTGAAAAACATTAGGCGAGGGTAGGATGGAGGAGAGCGAAAAAAAGTCAGCAGGTATCACTTATCGTATGTAGGTGCTAAATGCGGGGTAATCCTTTCACAGGACTCATGTGGATGGGGGGTTTCTCTCCCCTCCGAGACTGTCACCATCGATTATCGTGGATTCACCATGGCAAAGAGGAAAAAGTGTTGTTCCAGAACGTCAAAACGATCTTTGTCGCTATCCATCTAAAATTTTCATTTTCATGTACTGCTAAAATATTTCTTTACAGAAACTAAAGCATGAAACTAGAAATATGATTTTATGTTTATGAACTTCCTCGGGTCTCTTCAAAAAGATAATATATGTTTACAAATCTCCTCATTTACTCTGCCTTTCTGAGCAAGAAAAAATATCTAAAAATCTGATCTTTGGCAAAGAGTATCTTTCCACATAGTTGCTTCGTACCCTTTAGACAATTACTCATTTAATCCTGGCAATGGATACTTACATTGTTTTCTCTTATTTACCTAAATCTAATATGTTTATAATTATGTTGTTAATGTCTCTCCTTCTTCATTGACTCGACAACCTTTTGTAGGACAAGGTGCTCTTCAGAACCTCCTTCAATTCTGCTCTTCTCTTCGTTAGGTATCTGCCAGTTCGTACAAGCTTTAATTAGTTAAAATCCTTGTCAAAATACTCGCCTGCCTCTAAAATGGGTGACAATTGTTTGGAAACAAAAGACTCTGGATGTTAGGAACGGAGGGAGTCCTTTCTACATTTCCGTCTGGCAGATTTAATGTGGTTTACTTTAATATATTTGATAATATCTGCCTCGCCATACAATTTGCGAACTCATAACTGTCTCTGCCTCCATATAAAATTTATGTTCACTGAACCTAGACTGTCTCTCTAAACTGTTTGTTCAAAGACAATTAGCCAATGTTTATATGATATGATTTCAACTGTCTTGTGTGTCTTTATTAACATTTAACTTTATAATTGCTATTATTCGTTTTTGATGTTGGCATCGATTAAAAATCCTGTTCCAGTAACCAAACAAACTGCCCAGGAAAGAGCAAACTGTAATAAATGCAAATAATTAACTATTATTTAAAATCAAGTAAGAAAATATTTCTGAATTTTTGTTTGATTACAAATGCCAAAAAGTACGCAGAAGAATGCCTTTTTAAACTTAAGAGCTATAACGCCTTGTTCAGGCACATTAAAAATGTCCCACCTAAAGTAAGAAACAATCGAGATAAATAGTTATATTTCTATCTATACAATGCAACTGTGTACTCAAAATTTTATTCCTGACTATATTTAAGATATTTATGTGAATTAGAAGCAGAAGAGGAGATAAATGTCACAGCCTAGGGGCCCTTAAAGATAAGCCAGCAAAAGCATAGAGGCCTATGAATCCCAACGTCACACAGACAAAATGTTATTTTCCGAAGAATCCATCTTCTGAGCCTTTTGAAAACTATTGTTCTGAAGTTCTTTTATTTTAAAAGGTTACTTTCAAGTAACATCGAATTGGACCTTGGTTAGTTAGGTTAGTTTTACTGGTAAATTACTCCCTTAAACACAATTTAATTTGCAGAAATTCATGATATTGATTTAAAATGCAGCATTTGAAAAAAGACATCTGTTTTTATTGCTACCATGTAAGTAGTAACTACTTAAAAAAAGTCAGAGGAACTCTCATGGTTCTACTGCAGTTTTTTCTTCTTTTTTTAGAGGGGGAGGAAGTGGATTAGATTAAAATTTTCATTTTAATGTGGAACGCATTATACTGTGAACAGGTAATGTGAACTGTACCAACCAGTGGACAGACACAGAATTTTCTCATCACTGCCTTTTGGACTTGAGTGAAAAAAGCTTTTGTTGTCAATTCGTCTAATAAATTTTAAAAACATTATTTAAAAAATAAATAAATAAATAAAAGAATTCTCAAGTGTGTTTCCATTTACTGGTCTGCTGGCTTTATAATGTAAAAATAAGAAATACAGTCGAGCCCGCTTATTAGAATATCGGCTAAAAGAATATTCCGCTTAATGTAATACATTTTCAATGTACCAAGCCATTGTAATGTATTATTTTGATCCCGGATAATGGAATATCCCGCTTATTAGAATATTTTTTCGTGGCAAAATGGCTATTCCATTAAGCGAGTTCGACTGTAATAAGAGAAAACTAGGTGCAATCTTGTTGATATTGCTTTTTATATTTTTAATGTTTAATTAAAACTCAAGCTAAAGTTCTCTTGTAGTTTATAAAAGAAGCCAATGCTCCTTAAGGTTTTTGTGCTGAAGAGATTCCCTCTGGACATTCCGAAATGTCTCACCCATACTTCTGAGAGCAACCGCGAACTAAAAGCAAGCGAGAAAGAGAGGGAGAGATTTTCTGCCAGAGGATGGGGCTAAAATTAGAAGCACCTTTTGCGAAGCACGACACTCGCGTTGGAGTTCTAGATACTTTTTTTGTTTTTTAAATCAGACTCCTGCTACCCCCTTTCACCTCCCCCGAAAGCTCACCTGATGCTGCAAACAGAAACACCTTTATAGCAACAAATTTACTTTTGCCGCTGACGTTTAACAAACGGGAATCAGTCGTGGTGGACGATAAACTGGATGGAATTCAAGTAAGAGACAGTTCCTCAGATAGCTGTGACTGCGAAGTCATTATTTTTTCCTCAGACGTATTGTTTCTGGAGCGTATTTTACTCTAACAGTACTTGCTGCGTGACTTTTTAAAACTAGCAAGGCAAACGTATGCTGATAACTGGAATATCTTTCTTTTTACTTCCTTTTACGTAGTAAAGGAAGTATTGTGATCACGAAAAAAATTTCACTCAAATTTCGGTCTAAATTTTGACTTTGCTCACCCCCGAATGAAAAACGTGTAGTTTTTTCGACCCGTCAGCACGTGCATATGTACCTAACAACAAACAGCCGAAAAATCCATTTCGACCATCCCCGAGTAAATTACGACGAGTTTTCTCGTGATGTCTGTTTGTATGTGCGTATATATGTGTGTCGCATAACTCAAAAACTGTATGCCGTAGAAGCTTCTGGTTTGGTATGTAGGCTCTGAGGGGAGTCTGGTTGTGCACCTCCCCTTGTGGTTGCATTTGAATAATCCCAAGGGGGTCTTTTACCCCTTTTTTGGTTTAAATCAATGTTAATATCAATACAGATTAAGTGATATGATTTGGCGCTACCGCTTGGCGATATATCGCCAAGCTTTTAGACGGCGTTTGCAGCCAACTTGGCGACAAATTTGGAGAAAAAATTATGTTTTTGAATTTGGATTCATTTGGGTGCTCTTAGCGATATTTTGTGAAAAATTCACTGAATTATGTTGAAATCGGCCTTATTTAGAAATGAAACATTGTAAAACATTATTTTGCATTGATTGGTGACAAACTGTAGTGTAAGTGTTTGAATTGTTATCTTGTTCACTCTAAGACACTATTTTAACACTTAAGGCATCTATTATGGAATTTAAACGTAAAAGGATGTAGTGTGGCGTTCACACCAGATTTTTTTTTAAAAATAAATAACGGGGTTTGTGTGTTTGTCTCTTGCCTCCAAGCCAAATCAAAAGGTCTAAATATACGAAATTTCGGTTACTGGTATTTTAGGTCACGGTGCAACAAAGCGCTTTTTCAAAATTTGAATTTGATCCGGTTTTAATTCATACTTTTAGCAAAACTTAAAATTTTAATGAAGGCTCGGTTGTTTTTCTTTCCTTTTTTACATAGTCTATGCAAGTTTTAACCAGCATGAAAAACAAATTAAATAGGAAAGTTTTTCTTATTTAGTGTCGTCTGTTTTTTCTCCTGCTTCGTTTTAGTGGAGCTGTAGTTTTGGTAAATAATAGTAACATAATGCAACTATGGAGCACTATTGCAAAAATTTTTCAAAAAGGTAAAAACAACCCGCTATTCTTAGGCAACGCGAATTATTCCACA
The DNA here is from genome assembly GCA_038373865.1 of Uloborus plumipes. Classification (NCBI taxonomy): domain Eukaryota; kingdom Metazoa; phylum Arthropoda; class Arachnida; order Araneae; family Uloboridae; genus Uloborus; species Uloborus plumipes. The sequence continues at coordinate 27,775 of JAXGGA010015532.1, forward strand.
GAACGTGCTGAAGTAAAACTTTAAAATATGTATTTTACAATCTGCGATGTGTATTTCGGTACTTTTCCAATGAATTAGCATTCTAAGCAAAATCGCAACACATGTCAGGGTTAAAAATAGGGCATATAGCATTAAATATACTTATTTACCTATTCGACACAATTTTAATAAGACATATTTGCGATTTCGTTCAAATCTCGTAATGTAATATAGCACAGAATGCCAATAATGGAAAATCAACCTTTTTTCATCAAACGGATTTTGGAGCTTCCGCATTGTACTCTACGACTGCCTTAAGTCTTAATCAGTTATTCTTCTCTTCTTATTGATATTCTACACTTAAAAACCAAGCAGAGCCGAGAGTAACAGCTAACTAGAAATATTTATTATTATTTTTTTGAAAACAATTTGCTCCATTGACTTCTATCCTCAATCTGAAATTTTTATGTATTAATACAAGCATTTCTTGTAACTGCAAAATGTTTTTGAAAATTTATGTTTCAGCAACTTTGTTCTATAAATTGCGGCACAAACGTAAGGGCAATTCCACGAAACTAGAGACATCACATACGAAAAGAAATTTCAATGTACCAATAGTTTTTTGATTTCATAAGATGTAAAAAAGAATGAATTTTTATAAAATAACCCTAAAAAGGCTATAAACTTATTTCTTGTAAGTTTTATAGGTAAATTTTGACAACACCATCTTGTGCACACGTTTTCTTGCATTAGAGCTATTGAAAGTTCATCTGTTTTTTTACTTATGAATTTAACCGGTATGTCTACAGTTTTATTTTTTATTGAAATTTAGTTTATGAATGAAGAGATTAAGCTAACAAAGAAGCTTCAAACTGTTATAATTATTTTATAAACAATTTTTATAAATTAGTCCTCCCAGTCATGTAACGTCAGTCACAAAATAGTATAAAAGTTTGTTCTACTTAAACAAAACTAAACCCAAGATTACAACAAGTCATATTCTCTTTATTCATGATGATATCTTTAATATTCTTCACTTAAATACTTAAAAGTAGTTGAATTAATATATTTAAAACTTGTTTAAAATGTGTAACATCAGTCACTTTTCTCTTTTCACTAAAATGCTTTAAATAAACTATACAAATGGCACTAACTGCGGCAAAAAGGCAACATA
>JAXGGA010015533.1:0-28923 GCA_038373865.1 Uloborus plumipes
GGGTTGGTGCAACAAAAATATCCGAAAAAGAAACAGGTAAACAAACACGTTTTACGGCTTTCCACTCTTTTGCGAATTAGATTATCTATATCAATAAAAATGAGTGAATGCTTGTATGTTTGTTTGTATACTTGTTCTCTATACAAATCCACAGTTTGCGTCAGATTTTCATCAAACTTGACACAGAGGTTCCTTGATGCCCTAGAATTCTCATAGGCGGGAGTCTTGAAATTTAAAAAAATCTAAAATGCTCAAATTCAAGTTTTTTGTCAAAAAATGACCTTTTTATAGGAATCTAGCCTATTATTAGGCCTATTTTTTAATCGACATGAGCCGTTAGGTTACAAATCGATAAAATTTATGGTATTTAAATATTAGCATTTTCCAACAAAGATTAAAATTAAAACAACGAATTTTCATTTCAAGACTTACCTATTTCATTTTGGCATGAAATAAGTCAAAAACAATTATAATTCATGTTCTCATTTGGCACAAAATATGTATGATACAGAAAATTTTTTTCTTGTCCTTCTATCAGAGGAATGATGCAAAAACATGGATTAAAAGCCTTATACATGTTTCGCTTTTAGCTGGTGCTATTTTTCTATGAACTTTCCGTGATAATTAAGTTCTTTTGGGAGTTTGTACCTAGAACTTTTTGTATGTGGACTGAATTCAATCAAATAAGAGATATGTTGCAAAAAAAATGGCCTTTAAAATCAAAAAATGGCCTTTCTAGGCCTATATTTGTAATCGACATGAACTTTAAGCCGGGTATAAAGCAGGCATTTGTGAAGGTGAAACAGTTTTTATCCCACTTATACCACTAATCCCAACGGATCTTCCTTTTAACTTTAAGAGATTACAGTTTCCAGTGAGGCTTGCGTTCTCCATCACGATCAACAAGTCACAAGGACAGTCAATTAAGTACTCCGGAGTGGATTTGAGGTCTCCCTGTTTCTCCCACGGACAGCTCTATGTTGCATGCTCGAGAGTAGGTTCACCCAAAAATTTATTTATTCTTTCGCCTGAAGGTGAAACTAAGAACGTTGTTTATAAACACGTTTTGCGTTAAATTTTTATTAGAATTTTTTGAGAAGCTAAAGTTTTATATTAATACGCACCCGGGCAACGCCGGGTATAAAGCTAGTTCAAAATAAAAATTGCTTTTCGTTCGGCGAATCGTTGAAATTAATCGACGAAGAGGAAGTGCTAGGGAATAGAAAAGATGGTCGTCATTGATTTACAAGGGCTTTTAATCTAGAGTAGAATCTCTGAAAAAGAACGAATTTGGGTTGAACCCTGTTCGGATTACGGAAAGTTCGTATTTACCGGATAGGTGATTCAACTCTTGTTCTCATTCGTGAGATAACAGACTTTGTTTTAAGTTGATAATAAAATATTCTACCTCTGAAAGAGCATGAGTCCGTAATATGTCATCTACATTGATTATAGTGGCAGGAATTTCGTTTTAAGTATGTACAGAATAAAGAAGTTCGAATCAAGTACCCTTAATGCCAATGTTTTCGCATCGGTGAGATGTACACAGAGCAGTCATAGAAAAAAAACGAAACACTCTGAATTATTCGCTGCTATACTTGCTAAAAACAAAAGAAAGGTGTATTCTGACATGGGTTAAAGTGTTCTTTAAAACTACGCGAGTAAAATTTTGATAAGGGGCGATATACAAAGTGAAATGAACACAAAGAATTTTCAAATGGGAACCCCAACATTTGGTTACATAATTAGGCGCGGAGGGCCAAAAGTAAGCTGGGTACCAAGCGGCATTACTTTAGGACTAGTAGAGCAAAAGTTATGACCCACCAAAGATTTAGGGACCCCCACCACATGTAAAACGCTACTTTCAAGGTCAAAGTTTACAAAGAGTAGACAAATCATAATTTTCAAAGAAATTAACTAAAGCTATTGCTATAATACGTTTGCTTTTTGTAATTAATTGAAAATTATCGGGTTTTGTTAAAGTTATAATATTTTTTGAAACTTGGAAGAGAAAACCCTACTGTGTAGAGTTCAAGAGAAAAATGCAATATTCTATCTTCTTGATTAAACAAAGATAGATGCATACTCTTAGCTACGCACTAACCCATGCAGCCCATACCCTCTGGAGAGAGGTTACAATTTAAAACTAACCTCTTATATTTATATAAATTACTGTTCCGAAATACCACAGTTTCCTGCGAAAATCAAGTGTCCATGTAAAAAGCTTTTTGAATTGCTACATGTTGCATGAAAACAGATTTCTCACTCATGACAACAAAAATTTATTGTCTACCAGTTTTAAAATATACTCAGCAGTTTTATATACAGTTTCGCTTTCAACGTTTAAATACCGTTAAACACTTAATACTATATAAAAATGATGAACATATTCTGCAACTGGTGGATAAGCATATTTTTCTTCCTTTACATAGAAATTCTCTGCTGCTGTTTCAGTTTGCACAATTGTGTATGGTCCGTAAAAATGTTTCTTTTATCATATCTTAAAAACTACTGGATATTTTAAGCTCCCATTTTGGATTCTCCTTTGAAACCCCTTCTAGATTGTTTCTCCATCAAAATATTATATGGTTCCCGATCATCATTTTTTCAAATATTAATTTCATAATTCATAGAAAATTCAAAATTTTATCTGAGAGGAAGTCAATGACGTTTTTATTGTTGGGTTGGTTCATACTTTGAAGTAAAAAAAACAAACTTTGCCGTACCTATCGTGGTTTAGGTATTATATGCACGAGTATTAAAAATGTTTTTATCATTACGGGACGGTTTTTTCTCAGTTCAATTGTGAAGCAACGTCTGGAGCAAATTTAAAACGATTTGGTATACAAAGTTAAATGATGTTGCTGATCACAAACATGCGATAAAGAAGGGGGGTTTTCATGGAAAATTTTTCAGTTGATGCCAATTTTTACGTGAAGACGAACCCTTAACAACAATCTACCAATAGAAATTTGTAGAGCACATTATTCCTGAAGAAATAACATATTACACTTGTCTCTAGTATTAATAGTCTGCGAATAAAAGCGAGTGTTTCGTTTTTTTATGACTGTAATGATTTTTATCTATGACTGAGTAATGTCTGCAGCTCTTTTTCGCTGTTTGGGTGAGAGAGAGGAGATGATTTAGCTGACATGAAGCAAATGGTCGACTGAGCAAAATGTAAGCAAAAATACTATAGTTTAGAATAACAAAACGTTGGAAATGGCAGAGCGAGGGACCTGTCCCACGCTCTGTACTCACTTCGCGCCGGAAGTGGACAAGAATAAGACTTACTGCTAATCCTAACATAGTAGGGGTCATAAAGCGAGAAGGCCATAGGCCTCGTTGTGATCCCGTGCAAAGCGGTAAGTCGCTGACTGGGCAGGGGCTCGCGTGGGAGATTGCCATTCCTAGCAAAATTACGCCACCGGGAACCGAGAAAGTTAGAAGGTCAAGGTGTAATGAACTTGATCATGAGTTATGGGTGAGGGTCAGGGTCGCCAAACGTCCCGGATTTCAAGGGTCAGTCCCGTATTTTGAAATATTATCTCGCGTCCCGGGGAACTGTTAAGTTTATTTCGAATCAAATAGATACAAAAGTACAGAATGGAAAATAAAAATGTATTGAGCATGGTATTTTTTTCATGCAAAACTTCCAGTCTTGGCTTTTAATATTTTTAAAAATTTTTGCAAATATTTATTTATTTATTTTTTTCTTAAAGACTATCAGTGTGCACATTTGTTCTTTTACGGAAGATATTTTGTTCGCAAGATATTTTGTCCTTCGACTGATGAAATAAAATACATTTTTAAATAGGCGTCTAAATTAGTTCAGGCAGTTTATTTGGCATTTTTCCCTTTTTTTTTTTTTTTTTGTATAACTGCATGTGTTTGCGAACAGTTGCCGAAACAACTCTCCACCAAAGCTTTTTCAACTACCAAATCTGTAGCTGCGGTGGATTTGATACGCAAGCACTGTAAATTGTTATTCATTTTCATGATTTTGCTCTTCAACTACACTTAAGAGCATACTGCGCTAAGAATAATGATTTTTATTAAAAATAAGTGTTTCATAGAATCGAACAGTAGTTGAGAAGTATTTTAGTGATGACAACACCTCAGTATAAAATTCAAGTTTCAAGGAAAAGGCAAACTATATTGCGTGTAAACTTACTTTTTGATGAAGATTACAAAAACATTCAGCACGTGTTAAAACCTTCACCGGAGATAAACCGGTGGAAATTTACATGGAGAACTAAGGAATTACTTTTTGCAAGAAAATAAAAGAATAGGTTCAGGAAGCAATCTCACATATTCGACACCAACAATATCTGTGCAAAAAAAAAAACTTATTCTATGATGGGGGTTCGGCGTTTCAACACGAGTCGGAGGCTAATGTTGCGAATAGAGATGCAAAAAACCCGTGGTTTTTGAGAGTCGGGAAAAAACCAGGGAATTTTGGGGAATAAACCCGGAATTTTGGGGGACAAAAAAAATTGGGAATTTTGAATGTAAACAAACATAGTAATTTTTTTTACATAGTTGTTTTGCCTAATGTATGAGTAAAAAATAAAGACTTCGTCATTATTTGAGTTAAAAATGCAACAACTTTCAAAACAGTACTGTTATTGTCACTGCCTTTGGAGCTCTTAAAAAACGAGAGAGAGAGAGAGAGAGAGAAAAAACAATGCTGAAAAAAACATTTTTAATTTGATAAAAACCACTCAGACAACCCTGTCTATTGGAACAAAGTAAATAACGCGATGTTTTAAAGGAGGTTAAATATGTGACATGTATTGAAAAAACTTTGATGTTAGTTTTCCAAAAAAGCGTTTTGTTTGTTACATAAAATCCTGAGCATTTTATTTAAAAAAAACATCAATTAACATGGAGAAGCAATGATTGCAAGAGATAAGCAATTAATTGCACTTTTAGAAAGCCAGGCCCGTCATTTAGGGGAGGGGGCAGGGGGGGGTCAATTGCCCTCCCTGGCTTTGAGAAATCAATGTATTTACATGTAAGTGGGCGTGGTTTTTGATGTTTTCCAATGAAATTGCATTGCGTTTGGACCCTTTGTCCCTCCCCCTGGAAAAACTTGAAATGACGTCCCTGCAGAAAGCAAACTCAACAAACCGTCTTTATTTGAAATTATACCCCGTGACAAAACAAACTCAATTTTGGGTGGCCTCTTTCACTTCTTATTTTGAAATATTTTTCTGTTAAGCAATTCCATACACTGCAAAACATAACTGTAGGAAATATCTTTTGAATGTGTCTAATTACGGGAAAAAAAAATTTCAAAACCAGGATTTCTTAACACTTTGAAAATTCTAAACTACGATACAGAACACGAATATTCTCCCAACCTCGAACTGGCGATAAGTCTTTCTGTCGGTTGACTTTGCCTCTCTAATATTTATTAGAATTTCTACGTTTAGGAATAAAATAAATAACAACCGTCGAAAATTTTGCAAGAAAAAAGCAGGCTCGAGATAATGCCAAGTAGGCTTTTGTGTTGTTGTGTTTGAAGTTTTGAAGTTGATTCGGTTTGTGAACTTTGCGGAATTCGTGGAACACGTGTAGGTAGGCGGTTCCGAAGAAGAAAACAGCCGTTCGACTTGCCGTGAGAAGGTTACACTTTACTGGTTTATTTAATTTCCCCCACAAGCAGTGGGCTCTTCTCTCCACAGTTTTGGGGTATGTATTTCATTTTATTTTCTTACGATGGGAGGTAAACGAAAGGCGGAAGCCACGGACTCTGAAAATAAAGATAAGGAGCGAAAAAACGATGAAAAAGTTTACGAATCGAGCGTAAACATAATTGAAAAGGCCAAATACGCCCTAAACAACGGATGTGATAAAATTAAACTGGTTATCTCAGGGGTGGCCGACAAAATCCCTTCTAATAAAACAAAAGAGTTAAATGACATACTAGATAAACTCACTGTTAAGGAAGATGAAATCAATCTAACAAGTAGGAACAACCTTATAATAACCACTTCAAATATCACCACAATACATAAGGTTGCGAGGACAAAATCCTTGATTAATACCAGAGTGAGCATCAGGCTCATAGAAGAAATAATTAGTAGCAAATATGTAGTGAAAAATATTGACACAGATATCTCCCTAGCCTACATAGCAGATGCCTTGAAAAAAGAAGGTATCGTTATTTCTCAGATAATTAGGTTCAATAAAAAGGGCACGGAAGACCCCATCCCCGTTATTCTAATAAAAGAGATAGGGAAAACAAACAGGCAATACCTTAAATTAGGTAGGCTAATTTTCAAAACACATACCTACATTGAAAAACCCAAAATCTGTTATAATTGCATGGGAATAGGACATCAGAGGGGTAACTGCAGAAGCAAAACCAAGTGCAAAGTCTGTGGAGGGGATCACGCTATATGTGAAAACACCCCAAGATGCTTGAGGTGTGGTGAAGAACATCTGGCTACCGACAAAAATTGTCCAATTTATAAAACAAAAGCCCAGGAAAAGGCCACACAGAGCAAAAACCCTTCCAAAGAAAACAAATCGTGGGCTAGCGTCGTCAGCAAACAGGACACTCCCCCAACTAAAGACACACCAGGCAATGAAGACAGAACCGTATTAGACGTAGTCAATGACTTAAAAAAAAAACTCATTATCAGAGACAAACAACTTGAAGAATTGAAAGCTGAAATTAATAATCTAAAAGATTTGATCATAAACAAAATTAAACCCTGCTCTCAACAATGTGACAATTGCATCTCCAAAAATTCAGAAATAGAGAAACTGAAGATTGAAAACTTCCAACTTAAAAATATTGTCGACAACCAATTCTCCCCACAAGACAATCCTTTCCTCATCAACCCCCTCCCGGAATCTCACGATCCCCCGGAGGAAGACATTTCTGACCCTTGAGGAGCTTCCTTTTTTTTTTTTTTTTTTTTTTTTTTTTTTTTTTTTTTCCCTTTCTTGGTATCATGACGAATTTTCTTATAAGTTGGAACATTCGAGGAATGAATGCAAATCTAGATTTCTTAAAATTTTTAATTGCTTGGATTTCTCCGATAATAATTTGTATCCAAGAGACATGGATACCGGACTCAAAAATACCCAACCTGAGAGGATATATAAAATACTCAAAAGAACGCGCCTTTCCTCACAAAGGAGGGGGAGTCTGCACCTATGTTAAAGATAACTATCCATCCTTTTGTGTTAACAGTAACGTCCCCGGCTTCGAAATCCTCGTCACAAGAATTCAAATAGATAATAAAATTACAGATATCGTAAACTGTTATCGGCCTCACGGCATTATTAATATACAGGCACTAGAAGAGCTAAATAATCTGGACCTCACAAATCCCATCTATACAGGTGACTTTAATGCAAGGAGTACGACCTTTGGAGATAGAATAACTAGCCCAAGTGGAAGGATATTATCTAACTGGCTTAATAATTCAAACATGATTCTAATTAATAGTAAAATTCCAACCAGAATTAATAAAGGAATAGATGATGGAGTCCTAGATCTAACTTTTATTTACCAAACAATAGCAGCAAATTTTTCATGGTCCAGAATAGAAGAAAATGGAGTCAGCGACCATTATCCAATCCTGCTAAAAAGCAATATAAATATTAAAAGCATCAACAAAAAGAAGAGCTATACAAATTGGGAGTTAGTCACAAAAGAATTAATTCACAATCCTGATATAAAGAATATAACTCACGAAATCTATCAAGAAGATCCCTCTACAAATAAGTCGATGGAAGATAATCTCAAAATCTTTAATAATACAATTAAAAAAATTATTACATCAGCGTCCAAAACGGTTGAATATAAGATGAATTACAGAAATGAGTGGTGGAATATACGATGTGCAAGAAAGAAAAAAGAAAGAGATAAAAGTAGAAAACAGGCGAAAAGAACTCAAAAATTAGAAGACTGGATGCATTACAAAAAAACAAATGCAATCTTCAAAAAAATTATTAAAAAAACCCAAAGAGAATATTGGGAAAAGAAAAATTACGATATCAACAACTCAAAAAGCTTATTTCTTCACTTTAATAAAATAAAATCCATAACTACGAAGGAAACGGCTAAAAATAACTTAATCATTGAAATTGAGGGGAAAAAAATAATGAATCAAAAGGAGCAAGCTGACCTCTTTGTCAATCACTTCACAGATAAAAATAATGAAGATAGCACACTTATTAATATAAACTCAATTCCCCCTTATGAGTTCACTAATCTTTCATATGATATAGACAATCAGGAAATTCAAGATGCTATAAAGAATACAAAAAATAAATCACCAGGCACAGATGGAATCTCGGTGAGAACATTAAAACACATGCCAATCACCTGCATTGAAACGCTAGCTAAAATTTTCAACAGAAGCATTAAAAAAGGAGACGTGCCAGAATTATGGAAAACTACAAAAGTCATTCCCATTAAGAAACCAAATAAGGACTCTTCAAAAATAGAAAGCTATAGACCCATTTCACTAACACAAAATACTTGCAAACTTCTAGAAAAAATTATTCAGAATAGACTAAATAACTGGGCGGCAGATGAGAAAATATTCCCAAAAAGCTTCTACGGTTTTGTAAAAGAAAGGGGAGCTGATGAGTATCTGTTTGACTTTATGAAATCAATAAGAGAAAAGCGAAAAAAAAGAAGATACGTTTATGTTTTATCCACTGATATCAAAGGTGCTTTTGATAACGTTTGGCTTCCGCAACTTATACAAAAGTTAATCTCACTAAGACTCGACCCTTCACTAATAAAATGGGTACAAAACTTCTTACAGAATAGGAAAACATTTGTCCAATGGAATGGAGTGCATTCCACTTTCAAATATACAAACCGTGGCCTGCCACAAGGAGCCATACTCTCACCATTCCTATTTAACTGTTATTTTACAGATTTGGAAAAACACATTCCAGAAGTCGACATTTTTGGTTACGCAGATGATTTCTCCTTTATCATCAATGGGAAAAACAAATTGGAGGCTGATCAAATGTTAAAAAACACTCTAGTAAAACTGGACAACTGGTTCCAACAGAATAAATTACAAATCTCAAAAGACAAAACTATTATTATCGATTTCACCTCAACAGATGCAAAAAACACAGACAAGTTCTATCTACAGAATGTAGAAATAAAATGGAAAGAAGTTCATAAAATTTTAGGTGTAGTTTTTCAAAACAACTTGAAATGGACTGAGCATACCAATTACCTAAAAAAGAAAACGTTCAAAACTTCTAATATTATCAAATGGATTGCGAATAGAAATAGCGGAGTTAGCACAAAAAATTCTCTTCAAATAATCAAACACACAATTATCTCTCAAGTGGATTATGGCAGTCATATCCGAATAAATAACACGAAAAAAAACTGCAACATCACAAATGTAATAGAAAACATGTGCATCAGGAAAGCTCTAGGTGTAAACACCTTCGCACCTAATGATCTTATTAGAGAAGTGACAGATATTGGCACAATCGAAATAAGATCTAAATGGAAAGCTTCCAAATTTCACCTAAAACAATTCTTCAAAAAAAACAAAAATTACAAAAGTACGCTTACAAACTGGGAACACTGGGCAACTAGTAAAAATGAGAAAGAAACGTATAAAGAAATAACGGAATTATTCAAGCAGCTTAAAATCAATGAAAACTGGCTCTGCAAAGAGAACTTCTACCCAATTAATAAAAAGCGGAAAGTAAGCTACAGCACTGATGATTTTATCTTCCAAACCTCCAACATAGAAGAAGAAATAAAGCAGTCCTTTAATAAATTTAAACATTCCAACCATAATAAAGATTTCTGGGCAACAGATGGATCCAAGAAAATAAACACAGCTCTTTCAATTGTTAACTTAAAAGAAAACTTTCAACGGAAACTTCGAATCCTCTCCTTTTCCTCAATCTTCACGGCGGAACTCGCCGCCATTTGGTACTTGGCAAAATTCTTTACTGATACGAAAAATCCAATTATCATACTAACAGATTCACAGAGTGTCATAACCCAGCAAGCAAAATTTCTTGCATCAACCTTGACAGATCTTGACATTGAACTGACAGCGTCAATATTGCACAATTTTGTACTGCATATAGATTGCATACAGATTTAAAAATCAATAATGCTATAACAACACGTGTGTAATATTACATACATCTTAACATATCAACACTGAAACGTGCTGTAAAATCAACATTGCACACATGTTGTCAGCATCAGGATTTTATAGAATTTGTTGAACTGGAGCACTGATTTCACGCTGCCGCCAGCAGCAATTTATTGATGCTTCAAAGGCAGAGCCCACCCTGACATTCGACTGACATAATAAGGCTGCATTCACCTTGACAGTCAACATTGGGGCAAGGAGAGTAACATAACATTCGCGCACAATAGGAGAGAAGCGCATGCGCGGATTTTACACCCGGCATTCCGATTTTTTCCTTCAATGCGAAGCGAGCGCTGCACGTGGGGACGTGGATACGATTTAGGCTTCGTTAAAATTCGGTTGCTTCATTGTTGTGTGCAATATTATTGCTTTTTATTTGTGATCCTATTACTGCATTTATTCAATGACGCGGCAATACAATCCATATCGCGATCGATTAGCGATCAATTGCAGAAATGGGTGACAATAAAGATTTTTGTTTCTAAACGTGGCTGACAACAAGGGATTACACGCAAAGATTTTATCATAATTACTCTTCAAGCTCACGAGTAAGCAAAATTTTATTCATTAACTATTGATGTTATTCTTTAAGATAAATTGATTTTTTGTCTAAACAGTATTTTTAAAGCTGACATCAATCTATAGAATGTAACTTGAATTTTATGTTGATTATCTCGGTGCAATTAATGCTCCTCAATTAATTCTAATTAGGCATTTTATGTCTTTGTAGTAAATAAAAGAATCATAAATTTAAGAATAAATCAATATATAAGAAGTCTATGAATTTTAAGATGTTTAGTTAATCCAAAATCAATGAAGTAATTCTCATTATACTCAATTAAATTGTAAATTGTACAAAAAAATTACTTTATGTGACTCTCCATGTCAGCTTTAGAAACGTCCTTAAGCTATAAAAAATAATAATTCATCTTGAAGAATAAAAGGAATAGTTAAAGAATGGAATTTACTTCCTGAATTTGAAGTGAAAATAAAAAAGAAATAATAAGAATAAATAAAAAAGAAACACCCTGCAAACGTACTGATTTTGCACTGCATAACAATACGTGTGCAGGGTGACAAACGCTGCATACAGACTAATTTCACACTGTCATATCAGTGTATCCTGCCATTTCAATGTTAAGATAATGTGTATGCAGGATTACAATAGCAACCACTTCTTGCATGCAGATTGATTTCACACTGCTATGGCAGCAATTTGATGCTCCAAAGGCAGAGAGCCCACCCTGCCATTCGACTGACATAAGGCTGCATACACCTTGACAGTCAACATTGGGGCAAGGCGCTGACAGCTCTTAGAGAGTAACATAACATTATTCAGGCAGTATTTAGGCAAGATTAGATTGGCTGACGCGTTAACCTGTATGCAATCCTGAGGCAAGATATTTTGCTTGCTGGGAAGAGCCCTACAAAATGAAAACAAACAGGAAGATCTTTTAATAAGAAATACTAAACTACACCTAAACAAAATAGCAGAAAAACAAGATATCTCCCTAATTTGGATCCCCGGGCACAAGGGAATTATTGACAACGAAATAGCAGACTCCCTAGCCAAAGAGGCTGAAAAAAACGATCTCACCCCTACAATTCCTATTTGCTCTTGGAGAGATGTTCAGAGATATTTGGAAAATAAATATCGCAGAGAAAGATTTGATCTCTGGTCTAGCTCAAAATACTTCAACAAATTCAAGGGGAGCATTCCCTCTCTCCAAACCAGATTTAATTGGATAAAAAACAGATATTGTGAAGTCAAGTTACTCAGAATCCTTACCAGATCTATTTTAACGAAAGAAAGGCTTTTCATCATGCGTAAAGAAAATTCTCCTTTGTGCCCTACATGTGGAACTATTGAAAACTTTGAACATATATTGTGGTTTTGCCCGCAAAACCTACACTATCGGCAACTCATCCTTGATCATCTAAACAGTTTGAATCTCTCCATCGAGGACGTTTTTCATCCTGATGCCTTGAAGTCTCCCTCTTATGGGAACTCCCTCTTGGCGCTCTTTCGCTGCTGCGTCTAAAGAGCAAGCCTTCGGCTCTCCACTTTCTCCTTTCTTCCCAACTTGCAATACTATATGTAATGAGGTGGAAGGAATAAACATTCCAAATCGCCTATCTATTTTGCGCGTTAGCGCCGAGAAGAAGAAGAAGAAAAAAAAAAAAAGCAGGCTCGATGTCAGGTAAATTTTGTGATTTTTGTGTAAAATTTCGCTGTTTAAATTTCAGTACACGTTAGTAAAGAAACGAACAGTAAAGAAAAGGAAAAGTGGAAAAAATTTCGAAAATTTTTTTGTATGGTTTATCATATCGATTGATTGCAAGAATTTCAAGCAGAATACTCTAACCTTAACACTGTAATTTCTCTCTCATTCAGGCAAGAAGAATGTTGTTAGAATTTTAAATTTGTTCTCGTTTTATCAATCATGTGCGTAATTAATAAAGCGTCCGGTTTGGAACAGAACACTCCTGTTTTTAGAAAGCCTGACCTGTTGTCTGCACCACTAATCTAGGGAGAAGGATGAGTCTACCCCTCCCCCCCATGAAGCAACAAAATTACACAAATGAACATGCATGCAAGAGCTTAAAAATGTATTTTTTGACCAGAAATTTCGAAACATTTCTGATGACTCTCCTTTCTGCTGCCTTCAGAATTTTTTCTGCTATGCCATTGGTCCCCACATTTGATGAAATGTCCTGTTTTCTGAAGTGACAGAAGCAACTCTAAATACTTCAATCCAGTGTTAGAAATAAGTGGTCGTCAGTCACATTTGACACTCCAAAATTTTGATTTAATGCCCATATTTCCAACACCAAATGGTAATTTTGACATCTAAAATTGAATTGCATCGAAGTTTTTTCCTTGACATATTTTGACCAAGTCTTGTGATTAATTTAAATTATATATTTAAAAGAAATTCGAAAAGCAATTAGTTTTCTTATCAAATCCATTTTCTTGTGTATATTTTACAGATCATTTTCAAATATGTTAACCTGCATTACAGAAAAGTTATATCTTTAACATTTCTTTACATTTTGATACATATATGTTTGATTTATTAGAAATTGCCTCTAGGTTGTTCATTTTGATGCCTAAAAACTTAGAATAGAAGTCATCTTGATGCCTAGAATTAAATTCTTATTTCTAACACTGCTCAACGGAAAGTCGCTGGGTGTAGTTGTTTAAGCATTTTCCTTCGAATGAATTATTCTGAATAATTATGGAATATATTTAGCATTAGACCTGCCCGAATGCACCTGAAAAAAGAATTTTTGCTTATGAATAATCGTTGGACTAACCAAAAAGAAACTGTCAAACTCCGCAGCCACCCTACGATAATCCACAATCTTTGGAATGATTCTACTTCTGTGAAATTCTCCAGATATCTTTCAAAAAATCATTGTGAGAAATTTGACATTTACGAAGAAACTCCCCTTCGGGTTTGTAAAAAAAACAGTCGAAAACTTTGTACAATTAATGAAGTTAAAAATGCACAACGTGTCTAAAAGTACAAATAAAAGGTTTAAAAAGAGTTAGAAAACTCTAGCAAATAGCTATTTCGGGGCTATTATAAATGAAGCCCCATCATCAGTGCAAAAAGATGATGGTTCACTGTAAGGCTCGACCGATGCATCGGCGTCGATGGTTGAAATTTTTTCCATCGGCCATCGGCATCGACCGCCGATGCTAAAATGGAAAAAACATCGGCCCATTGGCCTAAAAAATATCTAAATGCCGATGCAAGGTCGATGGTTTTTTTTTTTTTTTTTTTAAGTTTTCTTAAGAGGGTATTCTATTTTCTCTATTTTTTACTTCACAATTAAAAGTATGTTCAGCATGTGGCTTGAAATCGGGCAGCAAACAGGACTAACACAGTTCTGGGTTTTGGAACTTTCCGAATCGGGCAGATACCGAAATTTTCACAACACAGACACTTTCCGAGTAATCGCTTTGATGCGAATTTTAAGAATTACAGTAAAACCTCCGAATAACGGAACCGGAAGTTTTGTCTGTTATCGGGAAGTGTCCGGGGGAGGGCTATTGGGGAGGATTATGCTATTTCAGATTTTACCTATTAGTTTAATGCAGAATTATAATATTGAATATGTGCCATTGCTATTTTGCACTACGATACAGATAATTTGTGTATTATTTACTATATCACACTTGAACTCATATCATTTTACCTTTGCACTTTTAAATGCTAGCGTGTCTTTTTATTGCAATTCTTTAACACCCCCGCCCCCAATCTCTTTCTCCGTATCTTTCTATTAGAAGCATAGTTCGCCTGCTTACACATTTTTCTCCACTGTTCTATGATAATCTATGAGATATTTTCATTAAAATATTACAAGTGTAAATATATCGACGGCATCTATAACTTACTATCATTTTGTCATTACTCAAGTCTATTTAATTTAAACTATATCAGGGGTGGGATTCGATGGATACAATTTTGGAGCAGCTAAAATTCTGTTTTGGAGAGGAAAAATAATTATTTTGGAGCATACTGGAGGAAAAAAAACACCGTGTTGGAGCAGGCTGAAGCAGGAAAATTATAATTTTAGCTCGACTGAAGAAAAAAAAAAAGAATGCCGTTTTGATGCAAGATTCAGCAAAATAAAAAATCAAACTAGGAGCAAAAGTAGCAAAAAAAAAAAAAGGTGCAAGCTGACTTTTTTATTTCATGGTTATTTATTTTTCAATAAAATAAGTTATGTAAGTTTCGCAGCTTTTAACGAACATGCAAACATTTCTGTTCATACATTTTAAGTATAGTGAAATTCAAGCTATGACAGTATTGTGATTTATCTGTTGCCTTTTTAGCCTACTTTCTCGTTAAAAAGAAAAAAAACGAAAAAAGCATTAAAAGTGGTTTGATGTATCATAAAATTATCACCAGGTCCAAAAAAAAGTCAAACAGAAATAAAAACATTTAAAAAAATCGAAAAAATTAAAATTTGGAAAGTAGGGTTTTGAGATGGGGAATTTGTGTGTCAGTCTGATTGCCCCCCTCCCCCCTAATAACTTTTGAATGAAGATTCCGATTTGAACAAACTTTTTTTTTTTTTTGTTGTTGGAAAGATCTCGGCGAGTGCAGCTCATTCCCATATTTGATTTTTCATTTTAACAATTTTTGGTGCAACTTTGAACCGTTCAAACAACCTGTCCCGCGACACTAACTTTTTAGTGAACATTCCAATTTGAACAAACTTTTTTTGTTCGAAAGATCTTATCAAGGATACTTCATTCCCGTATTTAAATTTCGGATTTAAACAATTTTTCGTTAAACATTGAACCGTTCAACCAAGCTGTCACCCCTAATAACTTTTGAGTGAACAGTCCGATTTGAACAAACTTTTTTTGTTCGAATGATCTCGGCAAGGATACTTCATTACCGTATTTAAATTTTCAGTTTGAACAATTTTTTGCTCAACATTGAACCGTGCAAACAACCTTTCCCCACCTAATAACTTTTAAGGGAACCATGCGAATTGAATAAACTTTTTTTTGTTCGAAAGATCTCGGTGAGGACACCTCATTCCCATATTTCGCTTTTTGATTTGAACCATTTTTCTTTCAATATTGAACCGTTCAAAAAAAGACTTAACATTGCACCTACTGGGAAATTTAAGTTCAATGTAGATCCTGAACTAAAGGCAGATTTCCTTTCAAACTAACTTTGTTAGAAAATGGTTTTGATAAATAATGTATGTAAAGTACTTTTCTGAATAAGCTGCAATGAGGACTCTGCTTCCAACTCCTTGACTCCGACTCCGCAAACATGGCAGAAATGCAGGCTCAGAAGAAACTGACTCACTCCTACCATTAAAATTTTAGAGCTTTCGACTTCGACTGACGAAACTAATTTTTAAAACCGACTCCAACACCGAATCTTCGACTCCAACTCCGCCACTATGGTAGAAATACAGGCTCGAAAAAAAAGACCAAGTCCTACTATTAGAATGTGTGTGCCTTTGACTCTGACTCTACCTGTCGACTGCGATTTATGACTCCGACATTTCAACTCCAACTCTGAATCCTCAACTCTAACTCTGCCTCAGCAAAGAGCAAACATTGCAGAAATGCAGGCTGGGAAAAAATGACCGACTCCGACTCTTAAAAGAAATAACCGTGCACGCGATTTTTTTCTTTGTTTATTCATTTGTTTTATTTATTATTATTTTTTTTCTTTCTGGCAGACGATTTTTTGTCTAACAAGAATTACTCATTTAAGAGAACATTTTATTATTTATTTAATCAATTATTTGATTTTTAATTATTGGCGACAGATTAAAAATGGAATTCGAGACATTTTTTTGGGAACGAGTGTTTTTTTGCTTGTTTTTTGTTTGATAAAATGTGTTTTGATTTTTTGATTTGCTTCCTAATTTTCATTCTTTTTTTTTCAAAACAATTAATTAATTTTTTCTACGGAAGAACTATAAAAGCTGCATTGTTTAAAAGATGCAACAACTTTATTTATTTATTTATTTATTTTTTGTTTACTTTTTAAGTGCCTAGTTCATCAAATGAAATCTGCATATTTGGTTTTTAGAAATCAGATTTATTTGCTAAAAAGGTATGTTTAACATAATTTGTCGTCTCAGATAATTAAAAGAATATTGATCAGATACTAGAATACCAATGTCGATGTGCGGAAAAGTAGGCTCGTTCAGTTCTTGATAGAACTTCGTGTTTTGTTTAACTTTATGGTTTAAAAATATCTTAAAGCATTTTTCCACTCACACAGTGTAATTTGTTGACTGGTTCATTTTTTTAATGATTAAACAACATAACTTTTACCAAGTTTGGTGTATCTAAATCCACATATTATTGCTGAAGTCTTTTTTTTTATGTTTATGTTAAACAATAGAGCAGTTGCTTATTACTAAACACAGTGTCCGCTTCAAATTTTTATCTCAAACGTTTTCGTACATGTAGGTGGAACTTAATTCACGAATAAAAGAGTATGTTGCGAACCGATGCGGAATTGTTTTGCAGAGATTCATGTTACAAATATCGATAATTTTAATAGGAATTTTTCAAATACCGCCCAGCCGATACCGAATTCAGCATCTTATTTTTTCTCCATCTTTGTTGTATCTTTCTTTGTTAGTTATAAAACACTTTGCGATTATATCACTTAGTTGTCACCAATTTATGATATTAGTCTGCATTGAAATTAAAATTGATTAGTCAAAAAAAGAGAAAGAAAAAGTTAAAAGCACATTTGTAACATCGGATTGCAGCTAAGAAAGTATCTGCATGACTACACCTAGTACCAATGGTACGAATGAGTTCTCAACTTACTGCGTCTCTCTCTCTCTCATATAATTTTTGTCGAGTGGTAGTAAAATAGAAATTTAAGCCCAAAATCTGAATGACTGAAAAAGAAGTAGAATGAAATGAATATATGACCCATCAAATCTCTCATAAATCATTTATTTTCTAATCATTTGATTTTTTTTAACCATCGGCCATCGGCCAACTTTGAACAATCGGCATCGGCCCATCGGCCAAAAAGTGCCATCGGTCGAGCCTTAGTCCACTGACCACAGTCAAGTGAACCCTTCGGGGTTTAGACTGATATATAAAGTGTAATTTCTCACCTATAGATGCTTAGCTCACAACGGCAGGTCTGCCATGTAGGGGTGCCCCTCCCCCACCCTTATTGACTGTGAGAAATCATTGTATTTACATAAAAGTGGGCATTGTTTTTGTAATTTTAAGATGAAATTGCATTGCGTTTGCACCATTTGACCCCCCCCCCTGGAAAAACTTGAAATGACAGGTCTGCACACTGCCAATTTTATTTACCCCCTTCCTGCCCCTAACGAACTCCCCCGCAATGTTTAACTGTGTGTGCTCGCTGCTCGTATATGCTAACATACCTGACCCCATTCAGTTGGTCTTTCACCTCACTCTGCCTTTTCTTTCTGCTAGTATGCTGATTTTTCAACTTCATCCCCAATTTTTGTGCGACAGTATATACAGTGAACTCTCACTTATGCGCCGGCCCAGGGGACTAACAGAAAAAGGCGCATAAGTGAGAGAGACGCATAAGTGAACAAGCCTATCTAAAAGTCTAAAATGCAACATAAGTTCTAATGAGAGCATGAATAAGAATGTTTGCAGAAAATGGTCATATTACTACGGTTCGGCAACTACTGTAATCTAACTGCAATAATAAGGAGAAAACAAAAATTGTAGCATACCTAATCTCAAACTAGTCCTTTTAAAACGATCAATAATAGATAATTGTCCCTCGCTGAACTCTAGTTCATGCGGGGAAAAATACCTTCCGTGAGCAATAAAAGTGAAAGATTAAAGAGAAAAGTGAAGAAACATGCTCATTTTTTAGGAAAATATATTAAATTGTTTGCATTTTACGAAAAATTCGGTGCATAAGTGAAATGTTCATCTTTAGAGCGACGTATAAACGAAAAAAGTTATCATTATTTTACTCTGGAATGTGCCAGGGCTACTGAAAATCGTCGTATAAGTGAAAAAGGCGCACAAATGAGGCGGTGTATAAGTGAGAGTTCACTGTATATATATGTGTGTCTGTAATAAAACAAACAATTAACACAATAAGCAAATATGAAATAGAAGGAGGCAAAATTAGGAGAAGTGAATTAAGAAAGGTTAAACCCAGAGCTCATCACCCTTGGAGGATTCAAGAGTGACCAAAAGACCAAAAAATTTAGGTACAAACTATGAGAGAGGATGTTTAAGTTCAAAATATACAATCTGCAGACCTGTGTTGGGCAAACGGCACACAAATGCCAGACTGCAAATTGTACATAAGAACAAAAACCTAAAACTAAAAGCAGGGGTTTCGCCTTGACTGATTAGGAAAAGATTCCCAAAAATTAGCCAGCTAATTGCTTGTTTTATTATATACTTGGCTTATTAGTTTAGCTGCTTGGTACATCTAAGGGCTTTTGCTGTGATCTTTTCGTCTTTCTTCATACAACTCTTATGTTTTACATACATATATATATTTTTTTATTTAAATTTCTTTTAATCCCTTAAAACCTGATTTCTTTTTATAAAAGGAAAAAAAAACCCACAAAATGATTTTTTTTTTAATTTGACAAAAATGAACATGTTATACTATTATTATTTTTTTTATTATTTCAGCTGGAGAGGGGGAGCAGCTGCTAGGGAGAGGAAGTGGAGTAAAAGTTATATTTTCAGAAAATATTCAAAGTAAACGAGTTAAAATGCACCTTTAATTATGATTTTAAATTAATGCTCCTTAATGCAATAAAAATGGAGATGTCACCTTTTCCCTCACCAAATAACAGCTTTATAACAGAGAATTCCTAACAACTACTGCTAATCATAAAATCTCAACAAGTGAATTGCGCAAGACCTACATACAGGAACCATCTATAGAAATTCAATTATAATCTAGCCAATCTATTTTTCTAAATAATGCGCAATACAAAATGCCTGTGCAAGACAAGAGCATGTGAAAAATTTGCCTGCAATTTCCTCCCACATTAGACCAATGCCCCAGTAACACTAAATGCCTATCGCTTTCTCATTTTTAATATGGAGCATAAACAAACTCAAAGATGTACGTATCATATTACCATCTATTGGCGCTCTTTGACATTAATAGCAGAGTAATCAACTATTGGTTGAGTTTTAGATTTAGATTCAGAAATTAACGACTTAAATATTCAATTTTTATTATTCGGATCCATCGCCATAGGAACGCTTACGCTGGTGGCCGCTAAGTAATGCTGTCTTTCGTATTATTATGGTATGTGTGTAGTACTAGAGAGTTTACTTTTTAAGGCAAATGCTATAGGC
Source organism: Uloborus plumipes (assembly GCA_038373865.1). Taxonomy (NCBI): domain Eukaryota; kingdom Metazoa; phylum Arthropoda; class Arachnida; order Araneae; family Uloboridae; genus Uloborus; species Uloborus plumipes. The sequence continues at coordinate 20,026 of JAXGGA010015533.1, forward strand.
ATTTAGTATTGCAGGGGGGTCGGTCAGACATTGGAAAATGCATAAAGTGTTTATTTAGTTTTTGTGTCAATCATTTGTACTATCATGAATATTACATTATGTTTTGAAGCATTTACATGGACTGACAGAAAAATTGACTTTTTATGTTGAATCATTTCAATTTTTTTTTTTTAAATCATCATGTTTAACTTTTTATTAATCCCTGTGCCATTGGCGGATTTCAAAGAGTGTTTTATAATGTTTCATTTGTCTCTTTTTTTTTTTTTTGAGCTATGACAAATTGCTGAATTGAAAAGCGATAGCTTTGTGCATAAACGTACGTTTAAAAGCACTAATAAGATTAAAAGTTTTAAAACTGGTCAGACATGTTTTGGATGCAACACCCTCTTTCTTCAGTGCGCAGCAAGTGAATGGAATGAAACAAGGTCATGGGAGAGTTACTCTCCCATGACCTTGTTTCATTCCATTCGCTTGCTGGGCACTGAAGAAGGAGGCTGCTGCCTCCGAAACACGATTGCCCCCTTTTAAAACTTTTGATCTTATTTGTGCTTTTAAACGTTATCTCTCATTTTATTTTACCAAATTGCTTTTTGTTTCCTTTTTGGACACCGAACCCCGTGTAGTCCCTCTTTCAACTTGGCAGTGTGCCAACATCTCCCCCGCCTCGTCTCCGGTAGGGACCGTGTAGGACATGGTGGCGCAGTGAGACGGAGTCTGCAACGGGGTGCGTCCCGCTGCATCGTCATCGGATTGGTAGCCCGATCGGTAAGGCGTCGGACTCGTGACCGGAGGGACCCGGGTTCGATCAAAGCCGATCAAAGATCCACCGTCTTGATTAATGGTGGCTGCGGGACGTTAAAAAATGTCGTGGTCACAAAGTCCTCCAAGCAAAACGATACCTCTGGGGGTGCTGGGCCAAGGGTTTGCTCGGCCCTTGGTTCCGGTTCAAAAAGAACAGAGCGCTCTTCAGGGCCCTATCCCGGTTAAACTATGAGTTGTGCTAGGAACGGGGGACCCTGGAGTGTGTGGTGTGGTGTGGTGCATCACCATTCGGAGCATGCTGGAGAAGGAGCACACACACACACACCTATTGCAATTCATCATTGCGAAAAACATAATTTGAATTTGAAATATCGAAATTCGAATTATTATTATTGTATTTAATGTGAACGTTATTCTGCTAACGCCTACGGTTTAGATTTAGCACGCATTTTACTCACTTTTTTTTCCTCACTTGTATCCCTTTTGCAGTGGCGAATTCAAGGGATAGACAAAGGGTCATCTGACCCCGCCTGTGATAAGAAATATCAAATGCACAGCCATAATCAGACTTGATTTCATTCAAACAAAAATTTTACCTATATAGTATGTTAGAAAAGTTAAATTTTACTTATTTTAACCTTTTAGAACCAGGTGGTACACATGCTGTACCGCAAGTCTTTTTACCTTTGAGGACGGCATTGAAATCTTCGCTTCTACCCTTTGGAATAGGGGATTTTTCCAAGATTTTATAAAATCTTACTGGGGGATTACGGCTTTGTATTCGAACCGCAAAGTCCGAAATCCTAAGTACTTGCCGTTGCAACTACCATTTTCAGACGAAAAGGGACCTGCGGTTCAACAGTTGTACTGGCCCGTCTCGAAAGGAAAACTTCTATTCAAATAGCCCCGATCCAAAAGTTTAATAATTTTATAATTCCATTATTGATTACATGTAGACCTTTTATAAATTACAAATTAAAATTTTTCCAGGTAATATAAATAAATGGTTAATTTAACAGAATATTATAAAAATATTACTTTGCTGTGCAATATTGTATGATACTTTGAGAATGGCTTAAATTTTACATGCTTTGTTTTCCTTTCCTCTTAACTGATTATGAAACTAGCCACTAAAACTTGACCCCGCTTACAAAAATGTATAGATCCGCCTCTGCCCTTTTGTGTACCACTGAATCTATAACTTAAAAACTAAAAATAAAATAAAATAAAATAAATAAATAAAGAAATAAAAATATATATGCATTCAAGAATTAGATATTACTTCTAAGTCTATTCTTTTCTTTCAGTAGTTTCCTGCACTAAGAAACGGGTGAATGAATACTGCTCTAATTGAAGCATAAGTGGCCAAGTAGAAGCATGGAATATGAAAACTCGGACAAATAGAGTGAACTTAGTATTTACTGTGTCTTTTTTTCACTGCAACTCTACAGACATATCACAATTTGAACGACAGTTGGTCTTTTTTATTTTTCTGACCTGACAAAATATCTTTCGAGAAAAACCAGAACAGACAGATAAAAATCTGCTTAGCAATACATGTACTTGAAAAGCCATTTCTATGAGTAATGTGTGACTGGCATTGTCTCACATTTGATGACTCACCCGTACTAACTGAGAATTACATCCCATATGAGGATACTTTTCTGTATGTCCTATCACTTCTATTCGAACGCAATTTCTGGAACTTCACAAGTGTAGTGATATTTCTGACAAAATGTTAGAAAAGAACCCTATTATGGTTTCTTGTAAACATTATTCTGAGAGACCATTTTGAAGATATTTTAAATAAAAAGCTTATATTAGATGAAGAGAAACTTAATGCTTTCTGTGCCTTTACTTCTATGTAACAGAGAGAGAAAAAAAATCAGAATATGCATTACAAGTTGCTTAAGAAGAAATAATTCTCGTATGAAATCAAATTAAAAAAAAATCATCGCCAACTTTTGTTGGCGCTCAGTAAAGCTTGCTCCCTCGGAGCAAACTTTTCTGTTTTTCTAAAATCTGCCGAAGGAACTTTTCCAAATTCGTGATGGAGCCTCATTCGAGGAACGACGCCAGAGAAATGTTGTTCACTTGTGACGTTTGTGCAAAGGAATTTTCTCAACTTCAGCAGTTGGCTGCACACAAGGAAACCCATGTCGACAGAGAACCACACTCTCATGAACTTTGTTCAAATAAAGTTTTTAGAGCTTTAGATCCGGAGAAGAACACAAAAGCTCTTTCCGGAGCGAAAGCTTATGTCTGTGACCACTGCTCAAAAGCATTTTCCCACTTTTACGGACTCTCTCGCCATTTGAAAGTACATACTGGCGAAAAACCCCATTCGTGTCAGTACTGTCCTAAAGCGTTTTCTGAACTCGCCCACTTGAAGACACACATTAGAATTCATGTGGGTGAAAGACCATACTCCTGTCAAATCTGCTCCAAGTCCTTCTCCCAGAGCTCTAACCTCAAATCCCATCTGAGGACACACTCGGGCGAGAAGCTATATTCTTGCAACTTGTGTTGCAGAGCATTTTCCACAAACGAGAGCTTGAAGAACCACTTGAGGAGCAGCCATACGGGGGAAAAGCCCTTTTCTTGCGACTTTTGTTGCAAAGCTTTTGCCAAAAACGAAACCTTGAAGTCTCACTTGAGGAGCAGTCACACAGACGAAGCCCCCTATACTTGTGCTTATTGTGCGAAAAAGTTTTCCAGTTCTTCGAGCCTGAAGAAACACATGAAATTCCATACTGGAGAGACCTCTTGTAGCTACTGCTCGAGGACATTCAGTGATGCTTCTCGTCTCGAGATTCATGTACGCACCCATACCGGTGAGAAACCGTACAGTTGCGATTACTGCTCCAGGACATTTTCTGAAGCTGCAAACTTGGCAAGACATGTAAAATTCCACTCTAGGGAGACAGTATCTCTGTGTTCCTATTGCTCAAAGTCCTTTCCCGACATGGCACAACTGAAGAGGCATATGAGCAGTGTCCATACTGAAGAAAAATCATACGTTTGTCAGTTATGTCCGAAAAGGTATTTTCTCTCCACAAATCTCAAGAGACATATGAAAATCCATGCGGGCGAAAAACAGTATTGTTGTATCTATTGTCCCAAAGCTTTTTGGGACAGTGTAAGGCTGAAAAAGCATATGCTTACCCATACTGGTGACGGTGAAAGGCCTTACATTTGTGACGTTTGTTCAAAACCGTTTTCTGTCGCAGGAAACCTCAAGACGCATATGCGGACCCATACTGGTGAGAAGCCCTACCCTTGTGCGTTTTGTCCCAAGGTATTTTCTAAAAATGATACCCTAAAGAGGCATCTGAGGAACCATACCTAGCGCTGCAAAAGTGGTAATGAGAACCGGAATTTTTGAAGTAATTTAAAGAAAGAAAAATTTTATTTATGCTTTTAAAATTTTTAACGCGACTTTTAAATTTTAACGCTGTAAATGCAAAATACATACATTTTTGTTTAAAAAAAATTAACAAACAGCTCTTGAGCATTTTGCTACCACTTTTCACTGACATTTTTTTTTATTGTTCTGTAATCGCATATTTAACTGGCTGATTTGAATATTTAATATTTTTATTCCCATTAATCTGTTATATTTAAATGATTTATTTCTATATTAAGTGCTCGTTAATTATAACTCTAAAATAAGTCATACCATTAATATTATAAAGTCGGAAAGGTTTGTGTACATTGTAGTTATTATTGGACACCAACCAAAAATTAAAAAGAGAATGAATTAAATAACAAGTGCAACAAGCATGTTTTATTTCTTAACTCAATTTCAGTTTCAAATAGCTTATAACAAAGAATATGCAAGATATTTTAACAATGATTGCATCTGAGAGAATCTTACATAATGTTTTAAGCCTGGAATTGATATGAAAAAACATTGTTTCTTCTTAAATTTTCCAATGTTCCCCTAAGCTCCAAGTTTTGTCCCCAAAACTATCAGGTTTATTCCTGTAGCTCAAAAACTGAGTTTTTTGCATCGCTTAACTATACTTTGTGGAAAACCGTTAGGGAGACCGGTGCGTATTGTCAAACTTTTTAAACTTTGTTTTTTAAAGGTTGTAAATGCAGTAGAAAAACTTTCTTTTGTTGCTTTGATTTTGTGCAATAAAGTTTTATTTTTGTTTTGACACTATTATGCATTGTGTATTTTTGACTTTTTTTCTTAACCTTTGCAGATTTTGCCCACTTGTCCATTCACTGGGTAAGTTGGCAAGAAATATGGGGCAGATTAGTTAATTGTGGAAAAAACATGTAAGACGCAAAAATTTGCAGTCAGTGTCTTGGAAGTTTTTGAGGAGCAAGTAAAACTTACCAATGAGTGGAAAAAAACAAAATTAGTGCTAAATTTGTTTTCTGAAGTAGGTGTTACGATGTAGAAACAGTTACACTTTGATTTTGTGAGTTGTTGTTGAAAACCGCAAAAAAATATTTGAATGGAACAACGTTATATTTATTTTTATGCTTCAATAACTTGAAAAAAGAAAAGGATGCTGCATTTTGTATGTTGAAAAATAAAAATGATAATAGTCCTAACCAGTGTTGTACAGAGTACTCGGTAAATGCTCAGTACTCAGCATACTCGGCCAACATGACGAGTAATTGGTACTTGGCTAAATTTTGATTAGGTACTCGGCTAATACCGAGTAGTTTTAAAAATTTAATATTTTTCATGATAACAAAATTTTAAAGCAATTTACAATTGTTTTTTTTTTATAAAATACAACTGAACCATGTTTTTGTTAAAATAAATAAATAAATAAAATCAGTATATTGCAAAAGTTATCTATAGCCAATGTCATATCTACCATGCCAAAAGCATGAATGTGCATTTGTGTGCATATTACTGCCTTTTCTATATTCTATTAGTGTTGTAAAACTTATCCTTGGCCAGGAACAATCTATGTGATCCTGAAGATGAAGGTTTGTAGACTGATGAAAAAAACCCTTATATCATATTCCAATTTATTTTTATTGATTCACCTAAAAACTTAGACAGCGAAATTTTTAAACCACGGTTTTGTAGTTTTAAATTTTTGATAAAGTGGTATGAAATGAAATGAAGGAAGTGGTGGTTTAACTGAACCAAGTACTGCGACTAGAGATCTATTGTACTAATCACCATACTGAAGTCTGGCATATAATAATAGTAAGAAATAAAATAAAGTCATTTTTGTAATAAAAGAAAGAGGCTATGATTACTTTAGATGAAGAAATACTCAAGGCGAAAATGAAACTGATTCCAGACTTAGAATGCTTAATATGTATGGTCTTGAGCAAAGGAGAATCAGAGGGGACATGATTCGGTTGTTTAAATTTATTAAAATGAATGATGTTATGGGGTTAGATTTTTGCGCGGAAAGCAGGACAACAGGTCATTGTTTTAAGCAGTTTGAATCTCGGGCTAATCTGGGAATTCGAAAAAAATACTATTTTAGCAGAGTAGTGGGAACTTGGAGCAGTTTATCGGAAGAGGCGGTAAGGAGCAAATGGAGCAGATAGCTTTAAGTGGGCCGTTGATCGTCATTGGGGTCTATAATTTGACTAGAACCAGCCCAAAGCCTGTTGCTGGTTGTCGAGAAAATGGGTGCACCTCCAGTTCTGGCTCATAGCCCCACGTGTGACATTTACTACACTGGATCCAGCTCACCTGGAGGTCAGCTATGCCTCTAAAACAATCCCAGCAACAATGCAAGTAAACTGCATCATTTACATCCTCGGACTCAATCTTCATATTTCTTGCTTGCTTTGGGGATGTATTTTATTTTTACTGTGTGCTTACTTGTAACAAGCTGTAAAAAAGAAAGGGGGAGAAATATTTGTTCACAAATTTCAATTTGTTAAAGGAAAAAAAAAAAAAAAAGAAAGGAAACCTACAAATGACTGTCGAAAGAGACCTTTGGTTTATTACTGGTTTTCATTTCGCTCACTGCAAAAAAAAAAAAAAAAGTTTTTACTGTATAATACTGGCAGTATAGGCGGACTTACGGGGGTGCCCCGCACCCCTAACATGTTACTTAAATTTTGAAAAAAAAAAGTTATTTTCATCTTGGAACAGTTTGGAAAATAAATTATATTTTTTCATTGCTACAATTCATTTGAAAGAAAACCTAAAAATACAGCATATTATGTAGTTCAGAGTTTCTCAAAGTCCAGACCTCCACGGACCCTTTCCTGAAAATTACCCGCCTTTAGATGACTTCATGAAGGAGGTTGATTCTCTCCCCAAATGCCTCCATACCTTTCTTGAGGAGGTTATGTTGAAAAAAACTAAGAAAACAAAAGATTCAAAAAAGCAGTGCATTGCTATTGGTCATGCAATTACATCAGTGGTCAGGCTTCGTACCTTCTTATCACCAATACTAACAAGCATATCCCTTCTGCTACACAGAAAATACGCTTCTAAAAACTTGATTGATATTTTAGCAAGTCTTGGTTTCAGCTCATCGTATTATGAAGCCCAAAAGTTAGAATTTTCTGCAATTTCCCATGCTCAGCTAACTTACAAACCAACTGCATTTAATCAACTTGTTTTCCATAACGTGGATTTCAATGTTTGCACTATGGACGGGCTTAATACGTTCCACGCTATGGGATCAAAATATGATAATTAGTAATACAATAAAAACTTGAGTACCTATTTTGCACAGGTGCTCTGCAAAATGACACCAGGTAAAAATGTTTTATTTATTTCTGTTCCTCGAAAATTGTCAATATTCAGTAGTTTACACCCCGAAAACCATTAGAAATTTGACAAAAATGTTAAAAAACTATTTTAATAGTGAATTTATCTCGCTCTCACTTTTATTTGGGGTATAATTTTTCCGTTGTTTTCGAGACGCATTCGAAAAACCCAAAAATTGTCTTTCCCACTCCCGCCTTTAACTAAACCCCTGGGAGAGGAAAATATCAGGATGTGCACCTATTAAATACACATAGCAAATTTCTGGGGTTAAAAATTCTGCATTTAGTATGTTTAAAAAAAATCGATATTCGTTTATTAGCCTTTTATTTTTTAAACATGGGAGTGCGTGTTAGAAATTCTATAACTTTTGATTGGTTCAATAAAAAATAAAATGTAGCAAAGCAGCATATCAAATTGAAATTTTATCGAAACAATCATATTTCAAGCACGCTACAATGTATTCATTGACTGGACTTATTTTTTTTTATCTTCCCCTCCCCCTTTTCACAAACTGTCACAATTTCACGAATCCCCCTCACCCCCCGAAGGGTGACAACATTTGTGTTGTTGTAATTCATTACGACTTCTTCATTGCCAATCAGAATTGTCGAGTTCATTGAAAAAAGAAAGCGCGCGATCCCTTTTCGCGTCAGTTTGATTTTTATGAATGTCAAGTAGCATTTAGCATGAAGGTGCGTGTTTGAAACTCTATAACTTTCGATTAGTTTAATGAAATGTAGCAAAGTAGCACATCAAATTGAAGCAAATTCAAAGCTCTACAACTTTGTCAATAACATTTATAAGGAAAAATGACCTTGAAAGGCACTAGGCGTAAATCTTTGAAAAAAATAGCGAGTTTTTCCGAAAATTATTTTTTTTTTTTTCACAACATACACCCGGAAAATGATTGAAAATTTGACAAATACAGGGTGCTTCAAAAAAATATATACACACTTTAAACTATTGTAGTTTTCCCGCTCTACAAGGCTAATGTTATATTTCTTCGCCAGGTGCCAGCATAATCGTCCCTCTATGTTATATTATCAGTTGGAAATTGTAATATCAACATGGGGGACGTACGTTTGAGTTTTGAAGAACGTAAGCAGGTTGTTAAGTGGTACTGGAAGTTTGAGAATGTAAATGAAGTTCAAAGACAGTGGAGAAGGGAGTATGATACAGAACCACCTTCAAGATTAACAATAACACGCATACGAGACAAATTCGAAGTTCATGGAACAGTGTGTGGATGTGCATAAAGGTCATTCAGGTCGGCCTCGAACAGCTACAAGTGATGAGTGATTGTATTGATGCTGCAGGTCACCAATTTGAACAGTATTAACATTTGTTATTTATGTATCATTTACATTGGACTTTCAGCGTTCTATTTTCCTGAAATTTAACTTTGTAGAACGGTAAAT
>JAXGGA010015534.1:0-28922 GCA_038373865.1 Uloborus plumipes
GCACTCGTTACACGGGATATAAGTGAATGCAATTCATGTTATAAAAAATCAACTCAACTTGTATTGAAAGTAAAATGCTACCGAGTTAAAATACTTAATAACAGTGCCTACTTTTTGGTTGCAATATTTTTTCTAATACGAGGGGTGACAAGAAAGTAAGGTCTCCTATTTTTTTTTAAATACAAAATGACCTCTTTTTACTAAGTGTGATACATCGTTTGAAAGGCCAGGATCTTGGCTATTTTTCAACATAATCGCCATTTTTTTCCAACACCTTCCGCATCCGCGCGATGTACTTTTCTATGCCGGTATCGTATCACTTTCCGTCCGCTTCGCGCAGCCAGGTGTTGACCTCTTTTTGAATCTCCGCGTCCGACGCAAACTTCTTCAGTCCGAGATGTTTTTTTAGGGCGGGGAACAAGTGGTAGTCACTTGGGGCCAGGTCGGGACTGTAGGCAGGGTCAAAGAGACCCTGGACCAAATCAGGAAATTTGGCTGGGAAATCATTGATCCCCTTGCCTACAGTCCCGACCTGGCCTCAAGTGACTACCACTTGTTCCCCGCCCTAAAAAACATCTCGGAGGGAGGAGGGAAGAAGTTTGCGTCGGACGCGGAGGTTCAAAAAGAGGTCAACACCTGGCTGCGCGAAGCGGACGGAAAGTGGTACGATACCGGCATAGAAAAGTACATCGCGCGGATGCGGAAGTTGTTGGAAAAAAATGGCGATTAAGTTGATAAATAGGCAAGATCCTGGCCTTTCAAACGATGTATCACACTTAGTAAAAAAAGGTCATTTTGTATTTTAAAAAAAATAGGAGACCTTACTTTATTGTCACCCCTCGTACTTATATAAGAAAGCTAAACATTACTATTTGCGTACAAGCATACCCTAGCAGCAGAACCTCATCGGTGGATGATCGGCCATTCATCGAAACCCGATGAAATTCTCATCTTCCGATGATCAGATTCGATGAATTCTCATCGGGAATTGCTCCAATATGTCTCACCGGCCAAACAGAATCCGAGCAGCAAAATCCGATAAGTTTTGCTCGCAATACGATGAGATTTGGAGCAATTTACGAGCAGTGCAGTCCCGTGCCGATGAATTTAGGATCAATTTTGGATGCTCGGCTTATTTTCATCGGGAAAGTGGATCGGAAGGATATCGCTTTCCGATGAAAAGTAGCTCATCGAAAACCGTGCTCGGATACTGATCGGAACGATGTCATCGTGCGTTTCGGGATCAGTTTACGAGTTCGATGATCGGCCGAGCAAAATCCGATGCGTTGATGCTACTTGAGTATATTTATTTATTTACTTATTTATTTATTTATTTATTTACAATACATTTAAGTTAGGGTTTTTCTTCCCAAATTGTGAAAAACTAAATGATAATTTTGTACTGGAATGCAGAATTGTTCAGAATTTTCAGGACATTCAGAATATTTAACAGAGACATCTCTGACGACAAAAAAAATTATAATCAAAATATTATTTTTAATTTATTCGGATTCTTCAACAAAGAAACTAGTGATGGGAAAATGTTTTAAACTAAGCTCAAAACTCATAGAAATAACGCCATCCATAACTAAATCCATCTAAAACTTCTAATATGAATCATGAGAAAATAATATTTGTTTCAAGAAATGGAGTACTCGCACTTAATGAGTTGCTGCTGCTCGCTAAGTAATTGATTTCTGGCATGTTGTCTGAATGACAAACGACCTCCCCGGATCCTAAGCACAATATAATCTCCACCAATTTAATCAGCATAAGTTCGCAATCATCAATTCTTTTTTTCATTCATTTAGATTCGGATTATCGGACGTATGGGAATGAGTTTCATACTCGTTTATGTGAATGTGTATAGGTTGATTTTTTTTTTTTTTTTGAAATTATTTTCGATAAAATGGTGATAGATAAGGGATATGAAATAATTATTAAACTGGATAAAGAGAGCATAAGCAATCTTTTAAACCATTTTGGACTCTGAAAAAAAAGACGTTCGATTTTAAATGATCATAATCTGTTTTAAAATGCCTATTCCTGCGAAGAAGTTTTATTTTAATGCATTTAGCGCCTACAGATAGTATCATTAAAGGTTCTCATAAACAGTTATTTCATTTAGAACATTTGTTGGACGACTGGATTAAAGAGAAATATGGGGTGTCGTGAAATCGTGAAATACTCCCCTTTTCAGAATATTTTAACTACGTAATGCAACATGTTGTTAATTCCACACTGTAAAAAATTAATGTTGTTTTTACAGTACAATACAGCCAATTTTATGGTAATAAACTGTTAAAATTTCTAATTTAAGAGTAATAAACAGTAAAATTACTACTTTTACAGTACTAAACTAAAATTGCCTGTTTTACAGTAATAAACTGCAAAATTGCTAATTTAACAGTTTATTACCGTGCATTTTAGTTTTAAACTAGAACCTTTGCTGCCAGTATTATACTGCTGTTTTTACATTATAATACATCTTAATTTTATGGCAATTAACTTTAAAATTCCTCACTTTACAGTAAGAAACTGTAAAATTCCTCACTCTACAGTAAGAAACTGTAAAATTGCTAGTTTTGCAGTTTATTACAGTGCATATTACAGTTTCAAATTGGAACCTCGGTTGCCAGTATTATACTGTAAAAACAACAGTTAATATTTACAGTGCAGTAAAAAAACAGTTTTTTCTGAGGATCAAATTAATATGTATTACAAAATATCAAAGAATGTTACAATTGTAATTCGTTGAAGAGAAAGATTTTTCACATTTAAAATCTAATTTAGTGAAGCACTTTTTCAAGAATCGCCAGGTTAAAAGCAAAAGATCAAAGAACATACCAGTTTTGAAAACGAGTTTCATGAAACTCCAGTAATGCCTAAATAAAATTTAAAAATAAAATATTCGAAACCATCTAGAAGCCTGAAAAATCCTTTTAATTTTTTGCAACAAGACAAGGAGCGTGACTACGTAGTATCAAGACGCTAAAGGTTAATAACATACGCCACAATCTGCTATTTGCAGATTCCGGTTGCTTGTTAAAATTATTTTTTGCTAGGGAAGAGAATGATTTCCTAGACATGTCTGAAATAACTACAAGCTTTTATAAAAAGTTTTTCCTATATTGCTAACGTTGAAAACTTTTGAACATTGAATTAACTTTTCTTGGGAGAACAAACGTTATCATTTTCAATAATTGACTGAGCTTTTTAAGCTTATTTTTTTTAATTCATTTTCGTTTCCTTTCAATTAAATTTACTGTTGTTGTGAGTATTTTATTTTAAACGACTGACGGAAAAATTTTGATCCTTTGAAGGTTAAAACTTTTTGGTAGAGTATAGAATTTTTCAATTTTTTCAAAGCAAAAAAACAGTATTTTTTTTACTCAACTTTTTTTTCTCCTTTTGCTCACTGCAAAAAATGAGCTGTTGTTTTCACAGTATGATACTGGCAGCCGAGGTTCCAATTTAAAACTGTAAACTACACAGTAATAAGCTAAAACTAGCTATTTTAAAGTTTCTTACTGCAAAGTTAGAAATTTTAGTTTATTGCCGTAAAATTTAGCTGTATTATACTGTGAAAACAGCGGTATAATACTGGCAACAGAGGCTCCAGCTTAAAACTGTAAAATGCACGGTAATAAACTGTAAAATTAGCAATTTTTACAGTTTATTGCTGTAAAATTAGCTGTATTATACTGTAAAAGCAGCATTCATTTTTTACAGTGCTGAAATGAAGATTCTGATTACTCAATAGCATGTAAAATTTATTAGTTTTTGTATCTGCCTCGATCAGCAAAAAATGCGTCTCCAAAATCTGGGGAAGGGGGAGCGAGAGGATAGAGTACCGCACTAGGGATGAGGCAGTGGATCCCTGGACAGGTCTAAGTTCTTCTCATAGACTCATATTGTATTATTCATCACCTCATCATCATCCTTGCACATATCAAACTCAATAAAGCCTTATAAACTAAGATCCTACTACTGTTGACCTACCCTCATCGTGTTTCCTAAAATTATTAAAATGAATGAAGAGTAAAAGTTGCGAATAAAACGATAAAGTAAAAGTTTCTTCCTGTTTCTGATCCCTAGTAAGGGTTGTCAGGGGCTAAAAGGTGCCAAATAATGAATGATTTACCCTCATCAAATTTCTTGAGACTGTTAATATAAATAGAGAGTAGAAGCTGTAAATAAAACGACAGTTTAGAGCTGTCTACCTTTTTTCGGATCCCTAATCATGGTTGTCAGGGGCTAAAAGGTGCAAAAAATGACTGATCTACCCTTATCGAGTTTCTTAAAACTGTTAACATAAATGGAGAGTAGAAGCTGCAAATATAACGACAGTATAGGGTTGTCTACCTTTTTCGGATCTTTAACCAGGATTGTCAGGGGCTAAGAAACTCGATGAGGGTAAATCAGTCATTTTTGGAACCTTTTTAGCCGCTGACAACCCTCATTAGGGATCCGAAAAAGGTAGACAGCCTTGCATTGTCGTTTTATTTACAACTTCTACTCTCATTGAGGGCAGGAAAGTCTTCGACATCTGCTCTAAATGCAAACCCAGCAGGCTTCTCCAGAGCACATCCTGGACTGTCTAGGACTTTGCAAAGAAGATATCTTTGAATCACCTCTTCTTGTCCTCGATTTCCTCCGGGTCACTGGTCTGATGAACCTTGTCTGACTTCGTCAGCCATTTGGAGGATTAGTCTCAACTTAGGAAACTCGATAAGTGTAAATCAGTCATTTTTTGGCACCTCTTAGACCCTGACAATCCTGATTGGGGATCCGAAAAAAGGTAGACAGTCCTACATTGTATTTTTATTTACAGCTTCTACTCTCCATTTATGTTAACAGTTTTAGGATACTCGATGAGGGTAAATCAGTCATTTTTTGGCAACTTTTAGCCCTTGACAACCCTGATTAGTGGTCTGAAACAAGTAGAAACTTTTACTTTATCGTTTTATTCGCAACTTTTACTCTTCATTCATGTTAATAATTTTAGGGAAGTTGATGAGGGTAGATCAAACCTAGTGGGATATTAGTTTATAAGGCTTTATTGAGTTTGATATGTGCAAGGATGATGATGAGGTGATGAATAATACAATATGAGTCTATGAGAAGAACCTAGACGTGGTAAGAGCCAGTCAAACTCTTCTCGCTCTCAGCGAGAAGACAATTGCCACCTCCCGCGTCAACTGGACTGAGCGATCTCCATCCTCTAACTTTTACTCTTCATTCATGTTAATAATTTTAGGGAACTCGATGAGGATAGGTCAAACCTAGTGGGATCTTGGACTATTATTGTCCAATATGAGCCCGATTGCGCCTTCAATCACACGACTTCACCAACATTTTTAGGGCCCCCACTCAGCCAGCTTTGACCATATCCAATAATTTTAAAAAGATTTTTTTTTAACTTTGGCGACATATATCAGCCATTTATAATTTTTCAAAAGGGCAAGTCTACTTTTAAAAACATAAATAAAATAAACGTTGCAAAACAGTTACTAACTTTGTGACAACCATTTGATAACGTTTCTAAAACGTTTAAACGTTACTTGCGCTACCTAGGAAAAAATAATATAGTAGTAGTAATTATAGATAAAACTTATCTAGAACTATTAAAGATTGTAATATCGCTTAATCTGCAACATTTCAGAGGCAAAACATTTCAGAATACTAATGTTTAGAAAGAGGAAGTTTTAATTCTTTATTAATAAAATTGATTACAGAATCTCCCTACTGCGAAATACCTCACAATAACAAAAAGTGAGCATTCTACATGTTCAAAATAAATGGCTGATATATAAGCCAATATTTTGAAAAGTGCCAATTTGAAGTTGGAATTTTCTGATAAAAAAAATTTTTTTGCAGAAAAAAATTAATATTGGATTCTAAGTCTAAATCGGGTCTAAATGCAAGAAAATAAAAGGGGAGAGGTCAAGGAAGTTATTTACCCCCTCCTTAGATTACTCACTTTTAACCCTCGTGGGTCCCTCCCATTTCAGTTACACTCAAGACCCTTGGGGTCATAAACGACCCCAATGCTTCCTTTAATTAATTCATTATAATTATTGAATGTTACATGCATTATTTAAGTTCACACACTTTTTAATGCTAAAAAAACAAAAAATAAAAAGATACAATTAAAGTAAAATTTAGTTTATGAATTAAAATTATAATTTTAGAGCAAAACTTACAATAACTCTAGATTTATTTACATCTGTTACAGACCTGAAAAAACATGATTTTTGCAAGTGAATTTCAAACACTTATGACATTTTTCAATGCATTTTCTGTCCAGTTCTCTTGGACAAAAGTTGCAACGTCCTCTTTTTTTTGGCCTTCTGGGGAAGTGACCCCAAGGGTCTTATGTGCAAAAAATGCAATTCGGGAAAAATAAAACACAATAATAGCATTATTTTGAATAGAAAACTAGAAGAATAAAAGCCACAAAATGCCATTAAAAACAAATGGTTGATTAACAAAATATATTAAACAGAAATTGCATTGGGGTCACATATGACCCCAAGGAACCCACGAGGGTTAAGACGTTACAGATCTGATGAGTGTTACAGATCTGATGAGTGTTACAGATCTGATGTTAATATGAGCTACATATTTGAGTTTATGCTTTCAGTCTTCGTTGACATCTCTAAAAATGATATCATTTCCTTGCATTTTTAACACAGAATTAAGATAATTATATTAAAATAGATATATTAGCTAAAAAATCAAATTTCATTATAAAAAAGTATTTCTTGGAAATAAAAATGAGCGATAAGGTTTTTAGATAAAATAAATTATGAGATTACTAAATCCAAGCTAATAAAACATTTGTTTTGTTTTGAAACAACACACAACTTCAACTTTTTCAACACACAACTCTGCTGCTTGCTTTTCTTTAATTAGTTGCAGGAAATTTAATTTCTTGATCAGAAATTCAAATTTAGCATGCTAGTTATAATCTAGTTATTTAGCGAAGTTATGAGAAATTGAAGCACCAAAAAAATAAAAAAATAAAATAATAACAATTAATTGACTTAATTTCTGCAGTGTTAATTCTTCTTATTTTACTAACTTCTATTGTCAGGTCATACAAACCACAAATGAAGCAATTGTACTAAAACTCATTTCTTTTCATTTTTTAGGAGCAAAAATATTCAATATATATGGCTAAAACCTACGATTTTTGCTTTTTAATAATTCTGAAACATGTGAGTTAGTTCGGTGACATATTCGCTGCTTTTCAATGTTACCGCTCTGACTGTTACCGATCTGACAAACTGACAAAGTTTTTTTTTTATTTCCAAGTCGATCGCGCTAAACCAAAATCAAACACGTGTTTTTTTCACTTGTAATAAAGGACTATACTTATATATAAAATAATTTTAAAAATGATAAAAACTGCGCATTTTAGCGCGTGTTACCGATCTGATGACTTAAATGACACACATTTTATTTATCACTTTAAAAAAATCTTACCTACAATTTTAGATGCAGAAATGCAAATGTTTAATTACGATGCGATAAAACATCCCACCAGGTACTCAGTATCACGTGGTATAGGTGCAGGATATGATTTTGGGAGTTTAAACATAGATAGGAAGTTATTGTTACCGCTCTGACGGCGGAACTGGGGACACGCTTATTTCGCATCGGCTAGAAAATCAGAAATCGATTAAAGCAAAAATGAAGTAAAATAGTAACGAAGGGGTAAAAAAAGAATCGTTTTTTGTGCAAGTGCGTTTTTTTTGGGAAATTAGAAAGTGCGCATGACCTGTTTGCATGCTAAGCTTTGCAACTGGGGACACGTTACCAATCTGATTTTTGATGCATAAAAACAATATTTTTTAAAGGAAAAATTTTTTTTTCTGATGTTATTAGATGAAATGAAAGCAAAACCTTATCTTCTTTCTGGGGAAAATTATTTTTTAACTAGTTATTGAAATACTAGTGAAAATTCACTTGGGACTCAAATTGGCACTTTTCTAAATATTAGCTCTTATACCTTAATCCTTAATGTGCTAACTTAAGCGATTATCTGTATTTAGCTACCAGGTATGAACATATATTCGATTACTGCTTTTACGAAATTTTTAAATTCCCTGATGAACTTGAATTTTAGTAAGTAGATACACTACAAAACAACTCTTTCACCTATGCAATTACGGAAATTCATAAGCGAATATAGACAATAAATGACCCTGTGTGTATATCTGATGTAATCAACAATAATAACATATATCTTCCCAGAAAAAAATGCGTAGCACAATAGAGAAACCCCGAAAATAATCCGATGTGAAAAGAATTTCTATTGTAGTCTAATGTTGGAAACTTTGTCATGTTTTCTTCCCTTACAAAGCTGCAAAAAAGTGAAAGTGTTCGTTGAAATATATTTCACTGGATACCTCCTATACCCACAATGAGTCTTTCTTTTTATAACTCCAATAAATATATTGCCAAAATAAAACCATTTTCATTGATGTATCTGTTGCTGAACATAGCATAAATGGCCGGTAGCGCTGATGAATGAAGGGCAAACTAATGATCTCCAGGGAACTTCTCTGATGCCACTCATTCGTCACAAATGCCAGACGATATGAGGCCACAAAAAAGATTTGATCTTTCTGCTGAGATAACTGATTCTAACTGTGATGACGTAGGAGTTTTTTTTTTCTTCTAAATATTAAAAAACATGGGATATTTTCAATATGACAATTAAAAGGCTTGGAGGATGAAGGGGCTATGTTACATTTTAAAAAATAAACACTCTGGACTATGGTAAACGATGGATGCAGGTAAGTAAGTAAAACTTGGTATATCAAAAAGTAGATATCATTAGACTAATTCATACACACACAAACGACAAAACCAAAAAACAAAAAAGTTGCAACAATAAAACTTTGAACTTTAAATACTCGTAATTTCTGTTTTGTCACATAGCCCCTTCATCTTCCAAGCGATTCAATTGTTCTAATTATTAGAAATGTATCTATTTAAATAAATAATGAGCTAATCGATTCGGCGATATTCTGCGTGAACTGTATCTGTATACTAGAAATGAAGACTAATTTTGCAACAAAAATTCTTTTTACAGTATGTAAATAATGTACGCATCAATATTGCACTAATCATTAAAAGCTAACCAACATAGCAGTACTATAATAGGGCACAATACCCTAGTCACAAAAAGCAATAAGTTATTGTGGGAGCTCGACGAAAATCAAACCATTGTAATTGTAGAAAATCATCGAAAAACCGAAGCCAAAAAAGAACACGAAGTTTTTCTAAAGAGTTGCGACGTGCTGCGAAATCTCACAGACGATTTTCATATTAGGCAGAACTCAAGGTTAGGCTGGCATAACACCAGTTTCATAATTCTTCAAAGTTCATTAAAATAGTGTTATTGTCGTGCCGTAGTACTGATAACTTTGAAGATTTGCGGTACCGGCGTTAACCGGGTGCCAAAAACCAACATTTAGTCATCCCCCCCCCCCCCGAATGTTGGCTTTTCCTTAAAAATTAATTTTGAAATTTCAAGCTAAAAATAAATCAAACATTTAGAATGAACGCATATATTGTTCATACATATATTTCAGGGGGGGAGGGAATAGGCACTTTTATGACCGTTTTCTTGAAAATTAACCGATCGTTAAGGGGTTAATTTGTTTATGTATTTCAAATTTTTGGCAGCGGAGGAAAAATATAATCCGAGACGATTTATTTTTAACTTTTAAAAATTATTTTTTCCAAAGAAATGGACATCTACGTGTCGTTTAAAAGATTCTATTGATTTGTTTGTTCATTTTATTTTTACATCTCAATTTTATCAGATGAGAAGAACATCATTTTGTTTTCAGTAATTAGCTTTAGATACTAAAAAGGTATATTTGACACAGATTACAGCCTTGCTAATAAAGAGAATATTGATCAGACTCCAGAAAAACGATGTTGACTTCAGGAAAAGTAGGCTCGTCTAGTTCTGGGAGGAAAATGTTGTTCATTTTGGAATTCAGCAACGCTTTCACTTTCTTCCGAGAGCCAAACAAGAAATCCGCTGGGCGCCAAAAGTTCCAACAAACAAGAAATTAACTCAGCGGTGCTAAATCGCCAATGTGTAACTCTTACCTTGAAAAGTGATTTCTCCTCACAGCACACGTCCTGAAGCGAATCAATAGCGATCTCACTACCGCCATCTATCGGCTCGGATGGAATAAGCGGAACGGAAGTTAAACGAACGGAAACCAATTTTCGTCCATTTACTTGTACGCAACAAATGAACTCCTAAGTAGCATTAGTTCCCAATCAAGCGGCAAAATGAATTATGGCTCAATGGCTGCAAATGTTTGAAGGATAGTTGCGCCACACACACAAGAGATACAAATTGATTAGAGGCCCTGATTTTTACGGAAAATGATGCAAATAGCCATGAATCGCTCTAATTGGGTTAGCTGTAAATTGGAAAGGAAGTGCGAAACCGTGTGTTCTGATTGTTTTTATTTTTCTTTTCTCTCTACATTTGAGGAAACAAAGCAGTCAGTTTGAAATTTGTAAATAGAAAAAAAGAAACAGAATTCAATTTTAAATGAGCTTTTGCAATAGAATTAATTCGACTCAAATAATTGCAATTGATACATTATATTCTGTAATGCTGATGTCGAAAGTTTATAGAGTAGTTGCACGACTTGTGGGCATATTGAGGAGGACCAATAATTACTAGGGCCATAGTTTCACTTACACGCACGTACATTTCGCACGTACACTGTGAAAAAAAGATAACTGCAATACCACTAGAAAACCGCATGTCAACTGGACTAACATAAAGGATTCTAGTAACGATACAACTATTTTCCAGTACAATAAACAGCGGTACCGAAGAATAAGCTGTAGCGTTAGGTACTAAAAATCTTTATCAAAGTCCCGTTGACTTGCGATTTTGAAGTTGTATTGCAGTTAGGTTTCTATAAAAACCTTTATGGGAGTCCAGGCTACTAGAAATTTTCTAGTAGTACTGCAGTTGCTTTTTTACAGTAAACTACTAACTATAGTCCGGCCAAAGCTAACTTGGCAGCAGTACGAAATTTACGCAAGATCCTAATCTTACAATTACAACAGGTTAGGTTTGTCCCAACTATAACTGCCGTGGCAAGCAAAGGTCGTAGCTGCACTTGAATATCGCCACCAGGTGGCTCTTGGTGACGTATTTTACCTAAATACAATATTATATGGCCATTTGAGAATGAGAAATATTTTTTTCTAAATTTCTGAAAAAGTATCATTTGAATCAAATACGTGGCGGCGCAAAACTTGAAAGAGATCTCAGTTTGAGCTCGACTGCAGATACCACTTTTGCGCTTAGCACGGCGGTATAGTTTTTTCCACACATTCAAGAAAACACTAGTTAATAGTTCAAAAAAATCTGGTATGGACCCCACACTACTTCCTTTTACGTGTAAATTTCTTAGCAGTTGCCTTAAGTGTTAAAAAAGTGCTTGGAGTGAGCAAGGTAACAATTCAAATATTTACTCCCCTAATCTGCCACAAAACAATGCAAAAAATATTTTACAATGGTTAATTTTCTAAATATTGCTGATTTTAATATCATTCAGTGAATTTTTCGCAAAATATCGCCAATAGCGCCAAGTTGAACCCAAATTCAAAAAAAAAAAATATTTTCGCCAAATTTGTCGCCAACTTGGCGATATGTCGCCAAGTTGGCGTCAAACACTTGGCGACAAAAATCTTGGCGAAATATCGCCAAGTGGTCGCGCCAATTTATATCACTTGAGTCTGTATTGAAATTAACACTGATTTACCCCTAAAAAGGGGTAAAACACCCCCTTGGGAACATTCAAATGCAACCACAAGGGGAGGTGCACAACAAGACCATCCTCAGAGCCTACATACCAAGCTAGAAGCTTCTACGGCATATAGTTTTTGAGTTATGTGACCCACATACGCACATACGCATATACAGACGTCACGAGAAAACTCGTTGTAACTAACTCGGGGGTGGTTGAAAAGGATTTTTCGGCTGCTTATATGTTGGTAGGTACATATGCACGTGCTGAAAGGTCGAAAAAACTACTGAACATTTATTCGGGGGTGAGCAAAATCAAAATTTAGACTCAAATTTGAGTGATTTTTTTTTTTTTTTCGCGATCACAATACTTCCTTTACTTCGTAAAAGGAAGTAATATATATACAGGGTGTCCACTCCAATCGTGGACCAATAGCTAATTTCTAAACCGTTAGAGATAAGCATAGAGTTTATTTAGGAAAAAATCTCCAAATTACGAAAGGAATTTTGGGTCTATTCAATGTTTTTCAAAAAATCAAATTTGAAAGAGTTACGAAATGTAAATTTTTATACAGCCCCCCAGTCCTATCAATCATATTTAGTAAAACATTCTTGACACTGTAACGTTTAAAACTAAAAAAAAATCACTCTTCTACCACAAAAATTGACCGAGTTATGACGTTTTGAAAAATCAAGATTTTGAAGGATTTCGCATACGGTCCCTTAAGCGATCTCTCGATAACGTCATGAAATAATGCAAAATCTTGATTTTTCAAAACGTCATAACTCGGTCAATTTTTGTGGTAGAGGAGTGATTTTTTTTTAGTTTTAAACGTTACAGTGTCAAGAATGTTTTACTAAATATGATTGATAGGACTGGGGGGCTGTATAAAAATTTACATTTCGTAACTCTTTCAAATTTGATTTTTTGAAAAACATTGAATAGACCCAAAATTCCTTTCATAATTTGGAGATTTTTTCCTAAATAAACTATATGCGTATCTCTAACGGTTTAGAAATTAGCTATTGGTCCACGATTGGAGTGGACACCCTGTATATTCGGGAAAACCTACCGCATTACCTACTGGATGTCATTGGTTGAAATTGGGCTGCTAAGAACGGATAGTTTTTGCATTGTGTTTTAAATTAAAAGTCGACATTTATTATTTTTTAAAGGTGGTTTGAAAACAGTTTACATTAATTTCGTAATTTTTACACTGTAAAAAATGAATGTTGTTTTTACAGTATAATACAGCTAATTTTATGGTAATAAACTAAAAATTGCGCATTTTACAGCAATAAACTGTAAAATTGTAAATTTTACAGTTTATTATCGTGCATTTTACAGTTTTAAACTGAAACCTCTGCTGCCAGTACTATACTGTTTCTTTTACAGTATAATACAGCAAAATTTTACGCCAAAAAACGGTAAAATTCCTAACTTTACAGTTATTATTGTGCATTTTACAGTTTTAAATTGGAACCTCGGCTGCCAGTATTATACTGTAAAAGCAACATTTTATTTTTTGCAGTGTATTACAATAAACAAAACATTTCGAATGGTCGTATCCCCCCCCCCCCCCACTTCCATAATAAAAAAAAATGATTTATTCTGAAATTTCAGTGAAAAGTTTTTCAAGATCCGTTTTTGTTTCAAATACAAATAATTAAATAAGAAAAAAAAATGAAAATCTTTCTGATGTTCAAACAACTAGAAATAAATCCCCAAGTGATTTACATAAAAGCACTGTTAAACTCGTAATTACTGAAAAATAAGCAACTGATTTCATATCTTATACTTTCTTTCAGAACCACTGCGAATCAAACCACATTCTCCACAGCTCATGGTTTAAAACATCAACCTCTCCTTTGCATCGTTAAATTTTCTCCTGGAAACAATTTTCCAGCTCTATTAATCTTAATTTTTCAGATAATTATAAAATTAACTAAAAAACTTAAATAATTACTACGTGATGATGGCTCCCACGTTGTGGAAATTGCTTTCAAAAGGCAAGCTGATACCCCGGCGATTAAATTGTGTATAAAACCGGAGATACTATTTTCCATATCTGCTTGGACTTGATTGACATGTTGGCATTTTAAAAAGAGCCTAAATTTTAATCATTAGTTTAGCAAAAGATAAGCTATCAATCTTTACCGATATTTAATCCGCTGTCATTTGATGATTTCCATTAAAATAAAAGGGGGAAATAAACTTTAACTTTTAATAAGTATGAGCTAATCTATAATGGATGACGCAAAATTTTTAAAAATATTTTCTGAATTTTTTTTTTTTCGTTAGATTTTAATTAACAACCTCAACATTTTCAGATGAAAAAGAATACGTTATTTCAATGTATTTTAATCTGTTTCAATGGAATTAGTTTTCTGCTTTGGTCTTAACCTCTAAATGAACATTTCTATGCTAAAAAGTGATTTTTTTCGTTTCGTCCAAGAACTTTATTTAAACTATACAGAACCTTTTTTGGAATTATACCCAATGATGTAGAGAAAATTACAACGTAAAAGAGGCAGAAATAAGCAGGGATACTGCAGACACGTGTTTCGGCGTTACAAGGAACGCCTTTGTCAATGAAAAAGGCTTTCCTTGTAACGCCGAAACACGTGTCTGCAGTATCCCTGCTTATTTGTGTCTCTTTTTGTTGTAATTTTCTCTACATCAATAGCACAAAGGTATTTGTCAACTTTATTCTCAATCAGTTTCAAAATAATTTAAAAAACAAGAAAATGTGTCATAAAGTTTTTTAACTCTGAAAATAATTGCATTTTATTAAAAAAAAAAAAAAAAACAATTCAAGCAAATCATGCTTTACGATGCAGTTAGCGGTGATGTTGTACGTCATGGTAGAGTGAGAGTGATGCAAGTCATCCTAAGCCCACTATATAGACGAGCCAAGCATCAAGACTAACTTTGACCACCTTAGGTCCAGCACTAGTTTGAGTAGATGTCTCTCTGCTAAGTGGTTATCTTTTCTGGCAAGTTATCGCGTTTGGTAATTTTTCACTGTGAGTAATTATTACCAACACCTGAATTTGGCAAAGTTTGGCAATGTCCCGAAACTTTTCTGTCCATAATTCTGTCCTTTTCTGTCCATTTCCTAGCTCCATAAACATTATGTAGAGCAAATTACAACGTTAAGGAGGCACAAATATGCAGGGATACTGCAGACACGTCTTTCGGCGTTACAAGGAAAGCCTTTATCAACGCAAAAAAAAATTGAGCTTATTGCAAAATTTTTTTGCATTGAAAAGGGCGTTCCTTGTAAGGCCGAAACACGTGTCTGCAGTATCCCTGCGTATTTGCCTCCTTAACGTTGTAATTTTCTCTACATCAATTGCACAAAGGTATTTAATTCTTTCTTTATAACCATTATACTTTCGTATTCTGACGAATAGGCGAACTTTCTTAGAGTACACCGGTTGAAAACTACTTTCGTCTGTTGAAGATACTTCCCCACACTCGTTTTATTTATAGATGAGTCAGTCAATTACGTTCCAATTTTATAAAAAAAAAATGTACCGCATGAAAAAAAATCGCTTAAATAAAACAGCACAAAAACAGGTTTGATTGTACATGTTCTTTAGGCTTAAGAAAAGACCTTGCAACAATTCATTAACTGTATTGCAAGGAACATGATTTTTGTGACAAATGACCTTACAGGACCACCCATCAAAAACTAATTATCGGAGAAGCACGAAATTTCATAATCAGCATTCATCCGATAAAAATTAAACTTTGATTAGATTTTTCACGAAATCGATTCCTCGAAAGCGCTATTTCGACTAATCGTTAATCGAATTTGTGTTGTAGAGGGAAATCTCAACAAACAATCCAATTGAAAAGAATAACTGCAACTGTAGTTGGTTTAAATTTTAATGAGAGCTTTAAGCCGTGTTTTTACACAATATCGGTATTTATTACGAACAAGAAGTTCTGTCAAGAACTAAACGAGCCTACTTTCCCGTACATCGAAATTGGCATTGTAGCATCTGATCAATATTCTCTTGATTATCTGAAACTGAAAATTATGTCAAACATACCTTTTTAGCACTTGAAGCTGATTTCTAAAAGCAAAATATACCCCTCTCATCAGATGAAATAGACACATAAAAAGTAAATAAATGAATAAATAAAGTTTTGTCGCACCTTTTAAAGAATGTAACTGTTACAGTTCTTCCGTAGAAAAATTCCTCAATTGTTTTCAAAAAAAAAATTAAAAGTACAAAGTACATCAAAACACAGTTTATCAAAGAAAGAAAAAAAAAAGAAAAAAAAAACTCGTCCGTTGATAAAATGTCTCGAATTTCACTTTTAATCCGTTGCCAGTTGTTAAATATAAATAAAGAATAGAATGCCCTCGTGAATGAAACATTTTTGTTACAAAAAAAAATCGTCTGCCAAAAATAATAATAATAATAATAATAAATTCAATAAAACAAATGAATAAATATACAAAAAATCGTCTGCACAGTCAGTCATTTTTTTTCGGACTGTTTACTCAAAAGTTATTAGGGGTGACAGCTTGCTTGAGCGGTTCAATGTTGAACGAAAAATTGTTCAAATCGGAAATGTAAATACGGGAATGAAGTATCCTTGAAAAGTTCTTTCCAACAAAAAAAAGTTTGTTCAAATCGGAGTGTTCATTAAAAAGTTAGTATCGCGGGACCGGTTGTTTGAACGGCTCAAATTTGAATCAAAAATTGTTCAAATCAAAAAATCAAATATGGGAATGAGCTGTACTCGCCGAGATCTTTCCAACAAAAAAAAGTTTGTCCAAATCGGACTGTTCATTCAAAAGTTATTAGGGGGGGACAGACAGACCGACCGACCGACCGACCGACCGACCGACACACAAATTCCCCATCTCAATACCCTACTTTCAAATTTTTAATTTTTCGATATTCATTTTACCTTTTTATTTTTTTGACTTGGCGATATTTTTTTTTGACTTGGCGATATTTTTTAACTTGGCGATATTTTTGGACTTGGCGATATTTTTTAGATGCATTAAGCTACTTTTAATACTTTTTTCGTCTTTCTTTTATTTTTAACGGGAAAGTAGGCTAAAAACGGTTTTCTCATTAATATTTCCCTTTAAAATATTTTTCGTAAAAAGCTTTTTAATCTTTTTGAATCACTTCATCCCAAGTTGCACATTAAAACTTAAATGGGAAAAATGATTTTCTTTATCGAGCTCAATACGATTTTTTTTTTTTTTCATTTTTTGTATGAATTCGTTTTAAATTTAAAGATATTTTGGCGATTTAAAGCCGTTTCTCTTTTGACTAACGGCGCCATTTTTTTCTCATTAGTTTAATATTTTTTCTTCAGATAAGAGATCAGAATTTCTAAGGAATGTCTCAGCGAACGAGTTCTAGGAAGGAAATTAAACGTGTTTTTAATCGAAAACTTTGAAAGTCTGAAAAAAGTAGGATTCTACTTTCGACAATTATTTAGTGTTTTCTTAAACGTTGACTTTTCAATCTTGCCTCCTTACTTCTTATTAAATGACGACAGCATTGAAACTTAAGACATCAAAAATTTCCAAAGAGAAAAAGATTTTTAAAAAAAACAGAACGTTTGCATTAAAATTGTATGAATACAGAATTTTTAATTTGAATTTTTTTTTTTTTCAATTAAAGTACTTTTTTTGTGATTTTTTGTATTAATAATGATGCGTGAAGACCCAAAGAATGAGCGATAAATATTCATATAACAAAATTGTCTAAAACTTTTATTGTAACTGACTTAATGTCTTTAGAAGCATCATTACAGGTAAGTTTAGAATATAACTAGCAAAATTTAAAACAAACTAAGGGCCGAATTCAAGTGAAACACCATTGCAATCGCTTCGAGGTGATCGCAATAGACCAAAATTGCAATCGCTACTGGAAGTCGAATTACGATAGAATAGCATCTCGTAGCGATCGTAACGTTTTACTTGAATCCAAATTTGGGAATTTGCGACTGCATTGGTGAGTTACGATCGTCCGTGTTTCACTTGAATTCCTGCCTAAGTCAATTACGATTAATGTAAACGCTTTTCGTCGCAGTTTTTAAAATTCATTCACGGAATTTCAAACAACTTCCTTACCGCTTTCATGCTTTCATTACAGTAAACTTCCATTAATCCAAAACCTATTTAACCGGACTTATCTTAATCCGGGAAACCATTTAGATGCATACACACTATAAATGAAAGACGAGATTCCTTAGTAATGTACTTTTGCAGGTCGTATTTTGTATTTTTGTATAAATTTCTTTTCTGCAGTTTTACATTTCATTCTCGTAACGTTTTTCTCGTATTGTTTTTTTATTCCCGTAACTTTATTTTTCTGTATGGCAACAAAGATGTTTTCATTTGTTTTGTGCCATCTGCGTTAGAAATAACTTTAAAGAAAAAAATATTTCAATCTCTTAATACAATATTTACTGTGTACAGTAGTCTGTGCCGTTACTCAATTTCTGGGTTATTTTTTTAATCCCTCTTTCATTAATTTGGACGACTTGAATCCCCTATTTGTAAGGACTAACGAGATTTTAATGTATTTTATTTATGTATTTATTTATTTATTAACTTATTCTGGATTAACTTGATTTTAATGTATTTCGTTTATGTATTTATTTATTCTGGATCAACGAGATTTTAATGTGTTTTGTTTATGAATTTATTTAATCTGAATTAACGAGATTTTAATGTTTTTTGTTTATGTATTTATTTAATCTGAATTAACGAGATTTTAATGTATTTTTTTCATGTATTTATTTCTTCTGGATTAAAGAGATTTTCATACTTTTTATTCATGTATTTATTTATTCTGAATTAACGAGATTTTAATGTATTTTGTTTATATATTTATTTATTCTGAATTCAAGGGATTTTAATATATTTTATTTATGTATTTATTTGTTCTGGGTTAGCGAGATTTGTTTATTTTATACCCCTCCCCTTCCCCTAAAAAGTTACAAAGTTATTTTCGTACAAAGTATCTAAAACTTATTTACCTCCTGTATTTTAATTTTGCTTTAAAAAATGTCCCCCCATCTGAATTCCGCATTTGAAACTTTTACTCTGACTCTTGATAGTTTCCTGCGCATCCTTTCAAGAACCAACTAAAATTTCTCTCCTAGATTTAAATTTCAGACAAAAAGCCCTTTTTATTTCAGCCCCCACTTGCTCGAAAGAGCTGATAGAAATTCGAACACAAAAATGACTTATCTTACATCTACTTCCCACGAAACTCCAATATTCGTGTACTCCTTTCAAAAAGCCATTTCGATGCCAACTACCACAACAATACTTTCACGAACATAAAGTTCCAGTATCGAATTTTATTAAGAAATGGCGTGCCTCTTGGTCTTAACAAACGCTTTCTCCCCACGTTTCCTGAACAAAATGTGAAATTATTTTCTTTTTCTAGAAGTTAAATGGCAATGAAAAATGTGTCAATGTTGTAAACATAAATATTTTTCTCACGGTTTGTTTTTGTTAAACGCGAGATGTCAAATCAAATATTATAACACTAGGTGACCCGTGCGGAATTCCGCAAAAAAAAAAAAAAAAAAAAAAAACCTCTAAACTTAAAATTTAATACGACAATTTTTATTGGCTTCATTTGCACAACATCGCCATCTACTGCCGTCGTTCTGACAACTTTTCAAAGAGATCAAAGACACGTTCACTTTTACAACTACTACAAAAGTAATACCCTACTAGGTGACCCGTGCGGAATTCCGCAAAAAAAAAAAAAAAAAAAAAAAAGAAACTCTAAACTTAAAATTTAATACGACAATTTTTATTGGCTTCATTTGCACAACATCGCCATCTACTGCCGTCGTTCTGACAACTTTTCAAAGAGATCAAAGACACGTTCACTTTTACAACTACTACAAAAGTGATACCCTATATTAAAATCAAATACCCAAGGCTACTACTAAACTAAATACTAACGTTATCGCAAAACTACCATAGTATTTTGAAACAATAAAAGTTACAATTAAGGTTTACCGAGTTAAGCCTTGGCTTGAAATGTCGCATTTAAAATTGATTTGAACAACAATGTAATGATTTTGACAGTTGAGCAAAAAATTTAACTTTTTCAAACTTCAATCGCTTATAAGTCGCTTAAACGTGGATTTTCGAGATTCTCGTTACGCAGCGCTAGCGGAGAAACGTTCTAAAGAACGCATTTTTTTTAATCTTTCGAATGAAATCAAAATGGAGACGATACGACAATTATTTCGCTAGATAGAGTCAATTTTGTGCCCAAAAATTGAAGTTCGAATAAAAAACGAACCGACACCTTTTAGAGGGTGGGTCTAATTTTCGTCAATAGCCCGCGGGATAAGCTTCAAAATCATAAATTTTCGTGCAATTCGATAAAGAAATGAGCGAGTTTCGACCGGGTATAGGATTCGGCTTAGAGAAATAATATATGGAGATATTAAAATCAAATACCCAAGGCTACTACTAAACTAAATACTAACGTTATCGCAAAACTACCATAGTATTTTGAAACCATAAAAGTTACAATTAAGGTTTACCGAGCTAAGCCTTGGCTTGAAGTGTCGCATTTAAAATTGATTTGAACAACAATGTAACGATTTTAACGTTTGAGCAAAAAATTTAACTTTTTCAAACTTCAATCGCTTATAAGTCGCTTAAACGTGGATTTTCGAGATTCTCGTTACGCGGCGCTAGCGGAGAAACGTTCTAAAGAACGCATTTTTTTTAATCTTTCGAATGAAATCAAAATGGAGACGATACGACAATTATTTCGCTAGATAGAGTCAATTTTGTGCCCAAAAATTGAAGTTCGAATAAAAAACGAACCGACACTTTTTAGAGGGTGGGTCTAATTTTCGTCAATAGCCCGCGGGATAAGCTTCAAAATCATAAATTTTCTTGCAATTCGATAAAGAAATGTGCGAGTTTCGACCGGGTATAGGATTCGGCTTAGAGAAATAATATATGGAGATTTTTAAAAGAACTACTTTTGGAACGAAGAAAAATATATTTGAACTCTTGTTTTAAACTGAAAACTGCAATGCTTCCTTCTGAGCATTTTCCAAATCGATGAAGAAGCATTTTTAGCAACAACTGAAAGAGCCTACTTTCCTGTTAATCGAAACTTCGATTTGCTAATATGAGCAAAATTATTTATAATTTCCGTTAATATTTTGCATCATAATGACCTAAGTTAGACTAGGATGAATAATTATTTGAAATATTAAAATATACCTTTTTCACAATGATGCGCAATTTTCTGAGAGCGAAATACAGGGCATTTATAACATCTTGCACTAATGAATAAATTTATTTAAAAGGAAAAAAAAAAAACATTTGAAATTTTTACATTACTTTTCTTTTTAATCGTTAGCTTACCAGTTTTTTACTTCCTTTTACGTAGTAAAGGAAGTATTGTGATCGCGAAAAAAAAAATCACTCAAATTTGGGTCTAAATTTTGATTTTGCTCACCCCTGAATGAATGTTGAGTCGTTTTTTCGACCTGTCAGCACGTGCATATGTACCTGCCAACATATAACCAGCCGAAAAATCATTTTCAACCACCCCCGAATTAATTACGACGAGTTTTCTCGTGACGTCTGTATGTGCGTATGTGCGTATGTGGGTCGCATAACTCAAAAACTAAATGCCATAGAAGCTTCTAGCTTGGTATGTAGGCTCTGAGGATGGTCTAGCTGTGTACCTCCCCTTGTGGTTGCATTTTAATGTTCCCAAGGGGGTGTTTTACCCCTTTTTTGGGGTAAATCAGTGTTAATTTCAATGCAGACTCAAGTGATATGAATTGGCGCGACCACTTGGCGATATGTCGCCAAGCTTTTGGTCGCCAAGTGTTTAACGCCAACTTGGCGACATATCGCCAAGTTGGCGACAAATTTGGCAAAAAAAAAAATTTTTGAATTTGGGTTCAATTTGGCGCTATTGGCGATATTTTGTGAAAAATCCACTGAATGATGTTAAAATCGGCGATAGTTAGAAAATGAATCATTGTAAAACATTTGTTTTCATTGTTTCGTGGCAAACTAGGGGTGTAAATGTTCAAATTGCTATCTTGCTCACTCCTAGCACTATTTTAACACTAAGGCATCTACAAAGAAATTTACACGTAAAAGGAAGTAGTGTGGGACCCATACCAGATTTTTTCTCTCGTCGATACAATGTTCGCTTAAGTGATGTATTTGTTGCTATGCCTTGTATTTGTTGCTCGCTATCTCTTTGTTTCAGGGTTGGTAGATAGCGAGTCACAGGAAATAAACGAGATTTATATACAAACGTTTTTATGTCTGCCTGCTATTTCGTCGAGAACTACCGGGAGCTGCAGGTTAGACCGGATATCAAAAATTTAGAATTTTTTTCTTGCAACTCGTACATCTCTGTTGCGGATCCAGACGGGCACGACCCAGGGGGGCTCGTGACCCTAATACCCCGTTTGCACTGCGAAATAAGTGCACTCAATCACAAGTGCACTTACGAGTTAAGCGCACTTATTTTGAATGCTGTTTGCACTGGAGAACGCACTTAAAGTTTAACTGTAAACCGCTGCTTCGAGTAGAACGGCAAATTAACTGTAACTGTAATTTCGAAGATTTAAATGCCTCGGCTGTAGCTCTGATTAACTGTGACTGTGATCTTTTATGCAGTTTACTGTTTTCAAGAGGTAAACGTGCAAACTTTAAACGACAAATTTTGGCGATGATTGGCGGGAAAAAGATCGCTATTGCCCTGTACAAGCTAGCCTCTTCAGCGGATTACTGGACTATAACCCACCTTTTTGGGTGTTCAAAAGTCCACCGTTTGTGAATGTGTTCTGGAATTTTGTGACTTTCTCGTGAAAAATTACCAGCCAGAAGTTATAAAATTTCCATCCACTCAGGAAGAGATGTCCACCGTTGTTGGGCTGTTTGAAAGCGAATGGGGGTTTCCTCGATGCTGTGGAACCGTTGATGGTTCCCACATTGAAATAAAGCCGCAGAGTTTTTGCGGGAGGGGGGGGTGCAGCATGTACCATTACATAGGCACCATTTGTACATGGTGGCGCAAAACTTTGAAGAGTAGTATCCGAATTTGAGTTTGACTGCAGGTTCCACTTTTGCGCGTAGCACGACAGTATAGTCAAGAGAAGGAAAACTAAACAGAGGGGAATTTGCGGATATAGCCTCTTCTAAAATTCGGAAAACAATTCTGTTTTCAACACAATTGGCATAAAAGCTGAAAAAGTTTGAAATTGTTACATGAATGACAATTAATAAAGTTCTCTTATAGGAGACATTAGTTTTGAAATGATATAAAATTTGACTTTTTATGAGTTTGTTTACTTTTTTTCCAAGCAATGAAGTCACTGACTACAGTTACTTCTTTTATGCATATTAAAAAATCTTTTAAACAAAATAACAAATCAGATAACACATGAAATTGAGTACTATTTATTTAGTAATGATTTTAAAACATTTCTTTGTTCCTTCATAATCACAATGAAATTTGCATCATTTTCTAATGATTGTCTCATTAGCGAACAAATTTCTTTCGAGTTTTCATCATATGCTTTCTGCATTTCATTAAACTTCTGCAAGAGTTCCCCCAAAAATCTTTTTTTTTCGTTCCTGCGGTCTTTTTCTTCGGCCTCTGAAAAGAATAAACAAAACAAATCATGAAAATTACAGAGTCTGTAAATAAAAGTAGAACAAGAAATTGTAATGAAATTCACCCGTTTTAAGGTTACCAAATGTACTCATATTTTTTATTTTGTGTACCTAAAGCACACTACGAAAATTGGAGGTGATTAGGGCTCAAGCTACTGAAAACTCTCATCATCTGTGTATCATGCATCACAACAACACGGTTCACCCTCTGATGAAAAATGTATATACAACTTGAACTAGTTCACCAGCACCTTTTTTTTTCAACTTTCAAAATTATGTAGTTTGATTATTTCTGTATGTTTATTTTTCATCATTTTCTTTGTTTTTCAAAAAACTATTTCTAAAAATTCATTTAAGTTCCGAAAATTTATAGCTCATAAAATTATACCATTCCCAAGACACACAAATTTAATTAGTGGCAGGTGATCATTTAATACCCACTTAATCCAGGACATTTAATTATTTATATAACTTTAAAGAAATACTCTAAAGGTACGGTATGGTAAAAAGTAAAGATACACCGAATATTCAGTACACTGCTTTTTCAACAGATAAACCGAATAATCAGTTTGTGCAAATGTTTTAAAACGGTAACTTGCAAAATCGGAGGAAAATAGGGTTTATGGTACCTCGAATTATTGAAAACTTGAATCATCGGTGAAATTCTTTTAGCAACAGAAACTTAACACTTTTTTGGCGACAAAAGGATGTAAAACAAGGTCAATTTCAAGTTATTTTTCACATTATTTCCAAAGCCTAATAAAGCAGTTATTAAAAAAAATTGGTGCAAACGCCACACTACTTCCTTTTACGTTTAAATTCCATAACAGATGCCTTAAGTGTTAAAATAGTGCCTTAAAGTAAACAAGATATCAATTCCAACATTTACACCCCCAGTTTGTCACGAATCAATGCAAAATAATGTTTTACAATGATTCATTTTCTAAATATCGTCGATATTAAAATGATTCAGTTAATTTTTCGCAAAATATCGCCAATAGCGCCAAATTGAATTTTTTTCATTCAACATTGGTAATTGTAAACAATCAAAATCCTTGACGCTCATGAATGAATTTTGGAAATAATCACTAATTTCAGAACATTTAATTACATGGAAAAAAGTTACACAGGTGTATGCATTAGATAAAAGAAAAATATGAAAAATACTACTAACCTGTAACGCCGGGTGAGATTTTGGATTTTTCCGGAGATTTCTGCAGAAGCTCTATTGAATCCATAATTCTTCAGACTCTCCTCCATGCCTTCATAAACCAATCTATGTATTGCGCTTATTTTGTTTTGTAATTTATCAATGCACTAATTGTGTAAGTTCGACAGGGCAAACGTTTCATCATCTGCCCAGTTGTTTACGTTTCAAAGCGGCAGCCATCTTTGAGTGAGAAATTGTTGAGTGAGAAATTGTTTGAGTGTAAAATTGTAAGGTCGCTCAACTTGAGCGACCTTAAGATGCGCTAAGTGAATGCGCAGTGGGTTGGAAGAAACTTAAGCGGCTTAATTTCAGCAGTGCAAACGGGCCATAAGCCGGTCTAAACCACTTAAGTGGTCAAATATAACCTAAAACTGCATTTTAGAGACTTACATTTTGAAAAATCGCTCCAATGCCCTTTTTTTGCTTGTATATAGCATTTCGTAACACCTCCACCCTTTCCGATGAGGACCCCTCTAAACCCGCTCTGTATCCGCCCTTGTTTGCCGCATTATTATAAGATTATACCATGTGTAAAGAGAGGAAACGGCTCAAAGTAAAATTAATTTCCCCCTCTCCGTACTTTTCCCCTGATGGTTACGACGCTATGGACTTTTTCCCCACTTAGCTCTTGTAACAATGGTTAAATGCAAACGGTTTAAATTGCTTTGTGTATAAACCATTATTCTATTGAAAAATCACCGTTAACAAAGCACAACTTTTTATTGGAAATTTTTGCTGAAAAAAGTATGACTAGATTTGTTGGAAAACAGTGAGAAATAACTGAGACATGAGGATATAAATAAAAGCGTAAGCCTCATTCGATGGACATAAAATAAATGAAATGCCTCAACAGCAGTGTATAAAAAAAGAGTGGAGCTGTTCTCTCGTACGGCTTCCATGCAGACGACGCAAAATTTCCAAACTTGATACGCCTATTTTAAAGTAACCGGGTATAATTAGGGAAACATTAATTGAACAAGAAGTTCTGTCAAGAACTAAACGAGCCTACTTTCCCGTACATCGACATCGGCATTCTAGCATCTGATCATTATTCTCTTGATTATCTAAGACTAAAAATTATGTCAAACATACCTTTTTAGCACTTGAACAGGCTTGGAGTCAATTACGAGAAAATGTAATCGATTACGATTATGATTACAAGCATGAAAAATTGGAGATTACAACTACGATTACGATTACAGTCCTCTGCCAAATCGCAATTATGATTACAGCAACGATTAGATTACGTAAAAATTGTAATCGATTACGATTGTTATACGCCGATTACGATTTCGATTACACGATTACAGCTTTGGGAGGAATATATTGTATATTATATAATACAGAGGAGAATCCAGAAATTTTTGTTGGGGGGGGGGGTTAAGTTTCAGTGCACCTTATTAGATAAGCAGGAGGAAAACGAAGCATATAAAATTTAAAACTTCTTTAAAAGAACATACAATATTGCACAACAAGTAATATTTTTTATTATAATCTGTTAAATTAACTATTTATTTATTTTGGTAAAAATTTACTATAACGAAAAATATATATTGGTAATTTATAAATTTTCTACGACTACATGTAACAATATTGGAGTTATAAAGTTCTAAAAAGATTCTCACTAAAATTCTCTTAAAATTCTTAAATGAAATTTTTATAAAAATCTCAAGTAAAGTTTAACACCTTTTAAACATAAAAAGTGTTTTAAAATTCTATAAATATGCAACTTTTCCTTCTTTTATATACTTATTGATTAAAAATAATATGAATATAAAACTATTAAGCATAAACTTAGATTATGTGTTATGTGTTAAATTATGTGTGAAAATATTTTGAAAAAAAAAAGTTAGATTACACGATTACAAGTCTGAATTACGATTATTGAAAGAAGGATTACAATTACGATTACACAAGAAATGCGTGATTAAAATTACGATTACACGATTACGTGCGCCCCATTTCCTAATTATGATTATGATTATGATTACAGAGAAACGTAATCGATTACGCGGATTACGATTACGTAATCGACGATTACTCCAAGCCTGCACTTGAAGCTGATTTCTAAAAGCAAAATATATACCCCTCTCATCAGATGAAATAGACACATAAAAAGTAAATAAATGAATAAATAAAGCTTTGTCGCACCTTTTAAAGAATGTAACTGTTACAGTTCTTCCGTAGAAAAATTCCTCAATTGTTTTCAAAAAAAAAATTAAAAGTACAAAGTACATCAAAACACATTTTATCAAAGAAAGAAAAAAAATAAAGAAAAAAAAAAGAAAAAAAACTCGTCCGTTGATAAAATGTCTCGAATTTCTCTTTTAATCCTTTGCCAGTTGTTAAATATAAATAAAGAATAAAATACTCTCGTGAATGAAACATTTTTGTTACAAAAAAAATCGTCTGCCAAAAATAATAATAATAATAATAAATTCAATAAAACAAATGAATAAATAAACAAAAAATCGTCTGCACAGTCAGTCATTTTTTTTTCGGACTGTTTACTCAAAAGTTATTAGGGGTGACAGCTTGCTTGAGCGGTTCAATGTTGAACGAAAAATTGTTCAAATCGGAAATGTAAATACGGGAATGAAGTATCCTTGAAAAGTTCTTTCCAACAAAAAAAAGTTTGTTCAAATCGGACTGTTCATTAAAAAGTTAGTATCGCGGGACCGGTTATTTGAACGGCTCAAAGTTGAACCAAAAATTGTTCAAATCAAAAAATCAAATATGGGAATGAGCTGTACTCGCCGAGATCTTTCCAACAAAAAAAAGTTTGTCCAAATCGGAATGTTCATTCAAAAGTTATTAGGGGGGGACAGACAGACCGACCGACCGACCGACAGACAGACACACAAATTCCCCATCTCAATACCCTACTTTCAAATTTTTAATTTTTCGATATTTATTTCATTTTTTTGTTTCTTTTTGACTTTTTTTTTACTTGGCGATATTTTTTGGGCTTGGCGATATTTTTTGGACTTGGCGATATTTTTTGGACTTGGCGACATTTTTTAGATGCATTAAGCCAATTTTAATGCTTTTTTCGTCTCTTTTATTTTTAACGGGAAAGTAGGCTAAAAAGCAAAAGATACTTTCTCAAATTTAGTGGTGGAAACGTATCATACGTTTAAAATTGCAGTATCAATTGCATGAGCAGATACATAGGACAGCGTTTCTAACAAGGTTGAGGTGTCGCAGGGACGGATGCAAGGGATAATAAAAGCGATCGCCCCTCCCTTGGAAGACTCACCACTGGTAAATTTTCAACATTGAAGTTCAAAAAGGCATTTTTAGACTACAGTGAACCCTCACTTATACGCCGCCTCATTTATGTGCCTTTTTCACTTATATGACGATTTTGAATGGTCCCAGCACATTCCATAGCAAAATAATGATGGTATCATTCGTTTATGCGTCGCTCTAAAGATGAATATTTCACTTATGCGCCGAATTTTCCCTAAAATGTACGAAAATTTATTTATTTTCTTTAAAAAATAAGCATTTTTTTCTTTACTTTCCTCTTTAATCTTTCGCCTTTATTGTTCACGGAAGGCATTTTTTCCACATGAACTAGAGTTCGGAGAGGGACAATTATCTATTATGCATCGCTTTAAAGGGAACAGTTTGTAATTAGGTACTAGCTGCCAGGGCAGCTAGATTAGCTTCCTGCGGCATGTTGATGCATAACGTGCCCCCTCTCTAACTTTTACCTCATTCTGAACTTATATTATTTA
Source organism: Uloborus plumipes (assembly GCA_038373865.1). Classification (NCBI taxonomy): domain Eukaryota; kingdom Metazoa; phylum Arthropoda; class Arachnida; order Araneae; family Uloboridae; genus Uloborus; species Uloborus plumipes. The sequence goes on from JAXGGA010015534.1 coordinate 28,450, forward strand.
GTATAATTTAATGTTCATTAGATTTAAAGACATACCACGCACGTGACCCGGCATTGCACGGGCACTTCGTGCCTTGAAAGTAGTGAGGAAAATTTCAAGAAAGTACTCCCCGCCAAGGCGGCTCGCTAACAGGCGCTTCACGCCTTTACTTTTTTTCCTATACAAAAAAATCATTCGAATTATTGAGATGCTTCGCGCTTTCAAGATGGTAAGGAAAGTTTCAGTAAGTTCAGCTCGCTCAAAGGAAAAAAGCAGACATAGATACTCATTTTTTAATATAAGTAGATGGCTTTTCAACAAATGAATGTTCCAAAATATTACAAGTAGCTAGCGATAAAAATACTATGTAAGTGGCCCGCTTATGAGTTTCGTGTTTGATTTAGTTAAGCCTTTATTCAAAATTCTCATTATCATTGTTATCACTGTTTCATAGGTTTGGCAACCGCGTTTCAACAATGGATTTCATATTTAAT
>JAXGGA010015535.1:0-20000 GCA_038373865.1 Uloborus plumipes
ATTTTTGCATAATTTGTAAGCCATTCATTACTGCATGCAGAATGTACTTGAAAAAAGCAAATATTTCGGGATTTTGTGACCAAAATTGTAAAATAAAAAATATTGTAAAAGCATTGAAAACGAAAAAAAAAAAAAAAAAATTAAAACTTCTTTATATTCTTATTCTGTTAAGTATGGTACTTAACTAAATACAATAAAAAAATATGCCTTTTTTGGAAACATTTCTGCTAACATAATTGACCGTTTAAAGGGTTTAAAAAAAAAAAAAAAAAAAACAGTTGTTTATACGGCGTCTTTGAAATTGGAAGCAACATTGTTTACTTACAAATAAAAATAACAATAATTTCTGATGACAGTATTTCAATAATGACTATCCATAAATACTGCCACATTTTCAACTGATCTGATCCTCACTCCCTGTGGTATAAAGTGTCAAACTTTGCCTTACTCTCTCCCCCTTTTGCCATATGCCATGCTGTTTTCATTAAGCATATTGCTATGAAAAAAATCGTGTTGTCACGCATCTTGTGATCGCCTACACCCCCCCCCCCCTTTGTCACATATCTTCACAATTTCACTCTCCCCTCAAAGCATGATTCTTTATGGACGGCTCCACAAAAACCAAACTTCAAAAATAAACAAATTAATAAATAAATCAAATAAAATATAATTGCTCGAGGGAAACCGGAAAACTGAAAATGAAAATGAGTTGAAAGAGCAGTGATCATAGCAATTAAAACAGGGCCGACAAGAGGCCATGTCAGCCTGGTCTGAAACTAGGGGCCCGGTTCCGAGTCGGACTCAAGAACGGATCCAGCTTCTAGTTCAGGAGGGGTCATTTTTGAAAGCGGGGGGGGGGGGGTGCAATTTTCGTGCGAATTCGTGCAATTTTCGAACAAAGTGCAATCGATTCGTGCAATTTTCTTGCAAAGTGCAATTTTCGTGCGAAAATCGGGTAGTTAGGCAATTTTTTCGTAGTATTAGTCCCCAAAATGGCAGTTTTATGCTATATTTGGTCGCTAAAGGGGAGGGGGTCTTGACCCCTATGGCCCCCACCCTGGATCCGCGCCTGGTTGGAGTAGTACAAATTTATAATTTTTCTGGTATGGGGGGGGGTGACCAAACTGACAAGGGGGCCTGCCTCGGCTCTCGGCGGCCCTGAAATTAAAAATGTACTCACTCAGAGCAATCGGCTTGCCGAAGAAGCATGGCAAGTTAAACACAACGAAAACACTGACAACATCGACGAACAACATCTTCACTCGATTTGGCTGAAAACTCCGATCTTCAGCGCTGTTATCGAGTGACACTCCTCTCCAATTTTTCCCTATTTTTTCCCCTAAAAATGATGAACTAAAACCCACACGCGCCGCGCCTGATGCACGAATTCCGAAGCTTCGTCGCGGTAATTAAATCTTTGCGTAAGACTGAGGTGCATTTTATGTTATTGCGCGATTGGATAGCTGTATTTGTTCCAATTGCTTGCAGATGATTGAGCAATATGTCAAATTTCTTTTTATTGTAATAGTGATTGTGTTTCAATCATTTGAAACTTTTTTTTTATGAATGAAATATACCTATACCTTTTTTTTTTTTTTGGTGAATGATTTTTTTTCTTTTTAATACGCTTTTATTAGTTTTACATGGTGGGTTTGTTTGTTTGTGTGTATGAATGTAACTCTGAATAAAAGATGAAATTCACGTTCTTGATAAATATTAAAGTAATATATTTAATACTATACCGCAAAATGGGGTGAATCGGAACACTTTTCAGCTTTGATTGTAAAAAAAAAGCAGTAAAAAGGTTTTTTTTAATTTGATTTTTTGGGTAAAAACTTCGGTCTTGCTTTACTTTTGATATTCCAAGTAAAGACAAAACATTTTGAACAATTATTATTAGAATATATAGGAAATTCTGGGCGTTCCTAATCACCCCGCTGATAGGGGTCAATCGGAACACATGTTAAAATTTTTATTTTTTTCAATTTAACCAGTAATAGGTCTCACAAACATGAGTAATACTGATGGGGGAGAATAAGAACAGATAATTACTACCAAATAAATGTATAATTTCAATACCAGTGAACGTTTATAATTTGTCAAAATTCAAAATAATTTTGAACTTATGAAAAATGAAAAGTAATTTTAAGAAATGCTTTTGAATTGAAATACAAAGATTTAACATGAATGAAAGTCATTCATGTCGTCCACAAATATGTAGTTGTCCTTAAAACTAGCAATTGTGACTTGGCTTAAGTTTTTTCATAACATCTCCTGGGATGAACTCTGCCTTTTCTTTAGTTTCTTAAAATCTCTGGGTTTCGGGGATTGTCCTGAAAGATTTTTTCGCTTATTCATCACTGTCTGTGTGCTGGACTTTTACTACATAAAGTCTATGTGACTTTCCCCTCGTATTTTAAGTAAAAAGAAGTCTCCTGGAGAAAAAATCTCCTGAAATCTGCAACTTTTTGCCATTCTAAGATCTCGTTGTTTACGAGAAGGGATAAACAGTAATAAATCGACAAGGATTTATTACTGTTTATCCCTTCTCGTAATACCTTGATTAGAAGAATTGGGGTAAGAATCTTGCTTTTTCAAACATAAGTTTGAATTGGAACAACAGCACTGAGTGTTCCAATTCACCCCGCAATTTTTTTTCCTATGGCATTTTTCAGAATTCTTCATTTTTATGACACAATTTATAAAAAATGTAAATTCTAATGTGGTATTCTGTTGTTCAGATACATATATAATTGAAACAAACCACTATTAGTTTTTAAATATAAGAAGATTTGTTCTTGCATGTGAAGTTTTGCAGTCTATGAAAATGTGATGTTTTCTAGCATTCCACGGTCCACGTGAAGCCCTCCTTAGAAATCAGTAGCGTTGCCAGATTGACAAAAGTAATTTTTTCCTACTTCTTATCGTCTTACCTTTCTAAAAAAAATTCATGCCGAAAAATACCCAATAGTATACTTATGAAGAATTTCTTTGTATGTTCGGGAAGTTTTGTTCCGATTGACCCTGCTGTTCCTATACACCCCATTTTACGGTAATACTAAAGGCTAAACTATATTACGTGCTGCTGGATTAAGTGCATGTAAACTTAGAGGACATTCAATAATTTTTTAAATCTTCTTTTTAGTTTGATTAACTCTAAAAGCGTATTTTTTCATTTTTTAAAACTATATTTAGGATTATTATTATTATAAAGGTTTTAGGTAGCTGGAAGTAAAGTTTCGAAAATTGTTATGATAAAATATTTTAGTCACCCACACTACCGAACTAGAATCCATGTGACAATAGTACATCCAGTACATAGAAATTTAACTTTGACTGATTGCAGGCCTGTCATTTAGGGGGTTAGGGGGACAATAACTGTCTCTACGAATGAGATTCTAAGAAACCGCTTTTCGGATTGATACAAAGTTCGAATATTTTTGATAAGAAAAATAACTAATATAGTCAAAACATATTATTTTCTTGATTATTCGGTTTAACTTCCAGTAAGTTTTGCTTAAATTATGTATTGAGTTTGGCAGCAGTTGGAAAAATGAAATAAGATTTTTAATTGAAGGGGCAAGTGGATAAAGGTGATATGGTGACAATTTTTTTAATTTCTATAAAAAGTTTTTAAAAAAATGCTTTGTTATTTTTTTTAATGGATTTTTCTCAACGGATAAAACGGGGTCATATTCTTAGTTACTAACCATTTCTGAAACTAAGGGGACATGATACTGATGGACTTATCAACCTTCTTCCATGATAAAAAGTAAGTTTCAAAAATTGTCACATATCACCTTTATCCACTTGCCCCTTCAATTATAAGATGAAGTCTACTGCAAAACTTTTTTGGCCATTTCTGTAAGAATTTTCTTTTAAAATGTAAATAGTGTCAATAAACCTTTTTTGATATAAGCTCCTTTTCTAAAATGTCATCCACTTCAATATAACGAGAGATACTGAGTAGATAACCGCCCAAATTATAAGAAAAATGTGTTACACAGAAATATTACCTACCATGTTAGGATTGGCCCTAACAGTAGGTCTCAGAGCGTGGGGGCAGGTCCCTGGCTCTGTTATTTCCTACTTTGTTATTCTAAACTCTAGTAATTTTGCACATCACAATGCTATTCATAGCGTAGTTCAAGGGTAGCGTACAGTTGTTTAAAATGAACAGTCATGTCTCTGGCTATAAAGCAGTAAGTAACCGCACCTAAGCAAGGGCTAAGGCAGAAACATGCAATACACCACCAACTCGGCTATTTCGATCCATTTTACGAGTTGTACGAAGTGCAATCGCTCGCTGGTATTCTAATTTTACATCAGCTACCAGTTTTTTTCACTCTCTTTGCTTTATAAGAGGATTTTTGCCTCTAATTCGACTACTTTTGTATTCCATGCTGATGAAAGCAGAATAAGCTCGAAACAGCTGTCCATGGATCGAAATAGCCGAGTTGATGGTGGTGTATTGCATGTCTCTGGTTGTTTGGAAACAGTAACAACCAAGGAGAATAAAGAGGAGGAGCTAAATCTCTGCTATCTAAAAGTGGCAACGAATTTTCACCCGCCGCCAGAGGACGCTAGCTCAAACGCTCCCTATCTCCTACGGGAATCAATGTAAATGATACTGAATCTGTCATCTTTTTGAATGGGGAAGAAAAAAAATTTTTTTCAACTGGATTTTGGTGTAAATCTTCGATTGACATTATGAATTAAATATGATTTTCATCCCACGAAAATAGGTGCTGTATTCTTTGAGAAATAGGTTTAATCGAATGCACTTACCAACTTGCCAAATCTGACAGAATCTGTCATTTTTTAAAGACTGCTGTTGGCAAGAATATTTTTTTTTAATTGGAATTTTGCTCAAACCATCGATTGACATTATGAACTAAATATATTTAATAAATATCTTTAAACTAATAATTATTTTGTCTACTAAATATATTTAATTGATAACAAAATTAAATACTGACATAATTAATTTTTTGCCTCATGCTTAATTTATCAACAATTTAGAGAACTGATTCTCAGCAAAAATAACATCGTACAATGCAAAGAAAATGTCGCATACAGTCGCACATATGTCAAATTTGGCAAATGTCTAGATGCGGTCTTTCTTAAAAAATATGGCAATATTTCAGTGGGATCAAAGTCATATTTAGTTCAAAATGTTAATCGATGGTTTACACCAAAATCCAGTTCAAAAAAAAAAAAAATATTTTCTTTCCCATAACTGCATTTAAAAAGATGACAGATTCAGTATCATTTACATTGATTCCCGTAGGAGATAGGGAGCGTTTGAGCTAGCGTCCTCTGGCGGCGGGTGAGAATTCGTTGCCACTTTTAAACTAGCGCATCCGTAGAACATTTCTCTCCTTCTTTCTACTCCGTGGTAACAACGCTTCGTGCAGAGAGGTGTTCGCGAGATCATTCATTCTATTAAACAGTTCTACAAGGCAATTTAAGTACGTAATGGAAGAGATAGCGTTTCTAAACTTAAGTGTAAAGCAACATTTTTTTTTTTTTTTTAACTTGATGCACTTTTCAAAATGAAAAATAACCCATAACGACTTACATAACAAAATTGCACATTGTAAATTATTTCAGGAAAAAGAAAAACAAGTGTTATTAAGGTATAACTTTGATGTACCCTAGGGTGATTCAAAAAAAATTTTTTTTGAATATCTCTGGTCTTACCCCACAGTTTTTTTTACACTATTCATGAATGTGATGTATGTAAAATTTTAGCTCAATTGAATAATATTTAGAGGTCGCTCAACGCGATCGAATTCTGTTGAAAATTAGCAATTTCGAGAGTTGGAGTATATAGCTTCATTACCCGAAATAATATTATTCTTCATATAAAATGGAATAACTTAAAACATTAGTTTACTCTACTAAGTAATTAGTCAATAAAATAATAGCTCAAAGTGAGTTGTAACGATTACCCCCCCCCCCGCTCCAAAGCTGCATTATCTCTTATCTGAGTTTGGGTAGAAAATGCAGCTGCAAGCTCGGGCCGTGGTTTCTGTTTTCTTTTCGGTTGTTTGAGGTGTATGAGTTTATTTGGCTAAAACACCTAGCATCCACTCTAGACAGGGCCCAGTATAAGTGACAGAAAGTCACTTTGATAGTAGCTGCTACAGTACAAAGTATGGGTCAAAATGGGGAGGATTTGACAACGTCCATAAAAGGGTAAATACAAACTATTCACTCTGAATTGACCGTTAACTTACAAAAGTCGTTTATATCTAGGACTTCCCTTGATAGTTCACTGGAACGAAACACTTATGCAAAATATATTGGGAAAATGAAGGATGATCGGCTGGTTTCATACCAGTATTAGTATCAGGACCACAAGCATTGATGATTTACTTCTGGGCTCTAGTAAGTTAGTCAGGCATTGGAATTGCTACTGAAAATGCTGCTATACGATAACCAGTTAGATAAATGGGAACTTACTGATCTCGTACGTGGTATGTGTTTCATTACGACATGCATTGCCAGTACTAAAGTTGGAGCATGTTTGAACTTGGGGAAAAAAAAAACTAGGGAAGCAACTTTTATATTGTGCTTTCCACCATTATATTTTAGACATTGTGTTTTCTGTGGTATTACAACCGAAATCTATCCTACTCTTGGTCTCTCGGTATTTTAACCGATAAACCAAGAAATAGGTAGAATTGGGGTATTTGATTGCGTGCAATGTCAAATGCGATGTTCACGCAATTGCGTAGAACCATCCACTACCATTCGATCTACAATACTGCTTTTTAAGCGGTTTTAGCAATCATAGTCCAGAATAAAACATTCTAATTTTAAACTTGGAGTTAGGAACGATGAGGTTGAGGAGTTGGTAGCACATTCAGAGCAACGTGCAACTAGTAATGGAAGTTGCGCAAAGTTAACTTCTGATGACCCATGTAAAAGAAGTGTCCAAGGAAGATACTAGAGCGTAGTGCAATTTTCTTGAACAGAGCACCTTCTCTTGGTGTATGTTTTCGTGTCCCAGGAGTGGTTCTTCGTATTATATCTGTGTTAAAGATTCTTTATGGCTTCAAGTTATGGATATTTCCCAACCAGTTCAAACTTGCAGCTGGACAAACAAAAGGTATTCGTAACATATGAATGTGATTTCTTCCACATTCTTATCGTTAATGGGAAAGAATATTTAAGAGCTGGGTTCCCAGCAACCCTTTTTGTGCAAGCACTAAGAAATGATTTGGAATATTTTTAGCGTCCTCATTCATGTAAAGAAGAAACTCAAAATATATCAGCTGTTTGATCCTGAGCATTCGAATCTTTAAGATAGCTACCAACAAGGCTTTATACAACCAAAGAAACTGAGGATTGTAAACGACAATACGGAGCGTGGCATGGCTCTTATTGAAGCATTTGTTAAGACTATCACTAACGACGAAAAACAAAGACAGTGTCTTCTTCAAGTGGTACAGGAACACAGAAAAGGTTTCAAAGTTGCAAAAAAGTAACCTTAAAAATTATTGCAAGAATTAAGGAGCGAATTACTATATATTTAATGTATTTAAATTTGTTTTTTATATTTTTTCCGTATTTGATTAGTTTTCATACTTTATGGCATTTCATTGGTTTTCAGATATGTAGTTCATTTTGTGATTGCACGCTTTTTTTCTTCGGAGATATAAAAAAGCAATAAAGTAACTTTATTATCATTATTACTTAAGTTCGCATTTGTGCCACTATCACAAAATTTGAAGTACTCCTAAATATATTTTACTAAAATTTTGGGCGAATAATTCAGTGTATATAAAGGGCCTAAATAAGACGGTAAGAAGAATAAAAATACAAAGGCTACTTTTTTCTATAGATATCATTTACGATCACGTTTTTGTTAATATCACGAAATTTCAAGGCGTTTGAGCGACCTCTAAATATTAATATATTTTGCCAAAATTTTGCACAAATAATCAGTGTATATAGTGGCACAAAATAAGAGGGTAAGACGCACCAAAATACAAAGTTTATTTTTTTTCCATACATTTCTGAATCACCCTAATGTACCCCCTTCTCGACGTTCGAAATGAAAATTGTTTAAGGCAACAATGCCGCAAAACAACACACAAATACAACACACATGTCAAATATATACAGGGTTGTCCAAATTAAACTTCCCCTACTCAGGCGCCTGTGCCGGACGTTGTATGGGTCATAATGTGATGAAATTTTGAAAACAGACACTTCAGACCATGCGCTCGAGATTTATTAAAGAAAAAAAATAGTACAAAAAGTTGCCGAAAGGTGGCGCAGTAACACTAGTAATTAGCATGTTACAGCAACGTGAGTTGCAGAAAAAGACTAAACAGTTTGTACACAGGCAGTTATTTCCAACTCGCTGATGCACAATGCTGATCTTGAAAGACAAAGCTCTGTTAATGAAACTCTTTTACCATAAGGCTCTTATAACATTGGAGCTGACTCATCCGACATTTTGGTTCCAAAAAAGTGGGTGTGGAACCACTTTTATCTGTACTCAAGTCGCATTGGAGAAAAGTGGAAGCTAAGCTTGAATTGTAGCTGCATAGATGATATTTGACTATTTTTGTCGATATGACAAAAACATTTCATAAACTCAGGCTAAAAACAAGTGCAATGTGAAAACAGACCCAATTTCATGAAATATTTCCCAAGAAACTGATTTTAAATTCGAGAAATAAGTTATCTTTTAAATTTACCTAATATGGTGCTTTATCCAACTAATCATAAGTTATTTTACACCAGAGCAACCAGGTATAATATTGATGTGTTTCAAATACCTGTAACAAGGCTGGTGCCAAGTGTGACGTGGAACCAAAATGTCGGACAAGTCTTTTACCAGAATGGCAAAAACTCCTCTTCTGCGATAAGAGCCTTCCGTCGGCTGAAGAACTACTCTGTTACAGGAAGCCGGTATCAAGACATGTTGACAGCGTTCGTAATTCGTAAACTTCAAAAACTCGACCGCCTCCAGGACACGATATTTATACAGGATGGTGCACCTCCCTTTATTCTTCCTAGCGTTCAACAGATGTTACGAGCAACTTTCACAGATGCACGTGTGATGAGCCGCTGTTTCCCAACAGCTTGGCCTCCTCTCTCGCCTGATCTTACCCCATGCGACTTTTGGTTATGGGGATTTTAAAGGATCGGGTCTATTTGAGAATAATTGAGAACACTCCACAACCTTGGCACGTCTTAAAGACGCAATTAATGGTCATGTTCGTGGAATTAGTGTAAACTTACTGCTTTCAGCTTTGGAACACACTGCTTTACGAATGGAAAGAGTTGTAGAGAACCACGGCTCACACAAAGAACATCTGTTTAATGTCTTGCTCAAGACCACCTTACATAGAAATGACCTATCCAATGAGCAACTTTGCTTGTCCGCACAAAAATGAAAAATGCCGATAGGTGTCGCTACAACTCAGCTGTACTTTCTTCAGTTAAAGCGCTGTTTGTGTGTTAAAGCCTGATTATTAAAATCGACATTATTTATTTTCTTGATTATTTCTAATCGATTTTTGATTGGAAATCACGAAATGGTATATTGCTGTGTACCTTACTGCAATTCCGAAAGGAATACAAGGTCTAAATAGCTTGGAATTTCATTTCATGTATTCCCATGTGATAGCGTACTTAGATCAAGATGGATCCACAACATATCGAGACAGAGTAAGTTTTTAATAAATTGTTTCCTAAAATTGTATTTTTCATTGTTTATGTTATGCCCTGAACTAGTTTTAAACTCAAAGTGGGTAGATTTGAACGAGTTAATTCGTAGTATTTTAATGATGTTATCTAATTATGACCTTATGAAGTTAAAACTAAACAATTTCAGTAAACATACTGTTATCGTACTGTTATGTGTATTAAATATCTGTAAAACCTAGAACTTTATTTCGTAGAATCGCTTGTTATGCTCTAAAGTTATTCTTTTAATGTTACATTCACGAGAAATGTGCTTGATAAAACGCTCCGTTAAAACAAGTTTGCATCTACGTTCTATTCAGGTTTCTAGTGGTTTAAATTCCCAGTGATGATTTAAATGGTGATTTAAATGCTCAACTCTTAATCTATTTTGTATTCAGATTCATAAGTGGAGTGAAATCAACAGTTCAATCAGTAAAAAACAGGGTGTAAAAAAATCAATGATTTTTTGGAAAAAATTTAAAAAATCGGATTTATTTGATTTAAATCGATTCTTTTGATTTTTTTTCAAAAAAGAACTTAAACTTTTGTAAATAAATTGATTAGGTTATACTTATGAATATTAGTAAGCATAAAATTGATACTGATAAAAAAATTTCAAGTATTATATCAGCAAAAAATTTCATAACATTCAATGCACCGTGGGACCCTAATTTTTTTACAATAAAAAAAAAAGGTTTATTATTTGAAGCGGACCAATGATGTACTTCTTCAAAAATATAAAAGCTAAATATGTTGGTTCCATGTGTTATTGAAATGAAAAATAATAATTTATACTCATCAGAGCAACTCGTAGAATATATGCAACATAGTTGAAAGTAAACCTAGGTTAAATTGGCTAAGCTAAACATGGCTCTGAATATCCCTCAGCAAAATTAAATCCTAGTACAGTGTTGCATAAAAATAAGCCCATTATGCATGTTGTAAGAAATAAATATCATAAAATGTAAACATATTGTTTACAAAGACAGCATGCTTTTTTGCTAATTATAGCTGACTGTATTCTTCTAAAGTCAAAGCTAAATATGTAGCATTATCGGATGACAAAATGCTTCATCACTGTCATGTGCAAAAGTTGTTTCTTGATCATGTTGTGATATTAATTATTTTCAGTGAAAATTCAAACCTATAGAACATGAAGTAAAAGTTTGATCTAGTTTTATCGAATATTCAAACGACAAGCACAATAAAATATGAAACTAATGTAAAACTTGTACACGTTTTGCCACTTGCTTCGTTATCATTTTTATTTTACAAAATTTCGCTCTTGTTCTATATTTAAAGTGTCTGTGGTCATTTATCAAAAATATTTTTTTCTTAGGTACTGAGCTATATTTTGTATCATATGGAACCTGACAGCAATTAAATATAGTCAACACGTGCAGGAGGGTTTAACTCTTCAAGCTTCCCTACATCTGAATTTATATAATGCCGAATATATATATGTATATTTTAGAAGGAAGATGGTGGAAAAATGAAAAAGAGGGAACAGTTCCCGATGGCTACTCTTTTCAATTGACTAGAGTTTCTTCTAGCTTTAGATTAGATTAGCTTTCAGGACTCCCTTAAAAGAAGACAATGGTGGTATAAATAAGGGTAAGGCTGACAGTAAAATAAAGTAAGGCATTCAGGTAAGGCTGCTGTACATTTATTTACATTCAATATAGTAAGTTTCCCATCCCGGCATATTTTAAATTTAAATGTGTTAAAATTCTATGGATAAAAGTTCTTGCTCTTTTGTAGCTTTATGAACATTGAATGTTTCTTATTATCTTTGTTTTTCACTACTTATGATTAACAAGAAGTAAGGTTGGAGAGTTCCTGACTTGAGTTCTGCAATAAACTTCAAATGGTTGGTGATGCAGTTGATTGTGCAGTGCATGATGATTTCCACAACTTATTGTATATATGTATTTATTTACTATATTGTTCTTCACCATGCCTTTTTTTTTTTTTTTCAAATTTCAAGAAGTGATTCACGGTCTATTTCTAGATTGCTCAGTTGCATAACTCATTTTCACAACTTATTGAAATATGTGTGAATTTCTTTTCTGTCCGGATACAAAACAGGCCTTTATTTCTTTCATATAAATGTCAGCAATTAATTTAGTAGTATGAATGAAATAATTGAAAAGAAAAAGCTGAAAAATATAGGTTGACAATCAGTAGACCATGCGAAGCAGCTAGTACTCTATAAACATCTTTTTGGCATGTGTGCTTTGTGTGAATTCATTACACCGTTATGACGCAGGCACAATAATGGTATTGCTGTTATTGTGTCTGTGTGATAAGGGCATAATATGCAGTAATGCCTGTGATAACGACAACGTCGTTTGCACAGAGGCACGATTTATTGTTGTCTACCTTATAAAGGGGCCCTTATGACATTTGTTCTTTGAATGTTTTGCTGTGCTGAGACCCTATAAATGGGTCCTTATGGCATATGTTCCTTGTATGAACATTGTTGTGCTGTGAACAGTTGCCTACCCTATAAACAGGTCCTTATGGCACACTTTTTTGTGAATGTTTTGCTGTGCTGGGAGTGCTTGCCTACCCTATAAATGGGTCCTTATAGCATGTGTTCTCTGTGAATGTTGTGCTGTGAACGGTTGCCTACCTTATAAACGGGTCCTTATGGCATATATTCTTTGTGAATGTTTTGCTGTGGCGGGAATGCTTGCCTACCCCAATAAATGGGTCCTTATGGCATGCGTTTTTTGCGTGTATGTGTTGTTTTGCAGTTAATGGTTGCCTACCCCCCCCCCCTGTTTTTATGCTAATTATCTCGACGGTACGACTTAAGTCATTAGTTTTAAGTTAGATAACTGTAAAAGGGCCATTGATCTTCATTGAGGGCTATTAGTTGGCTAGGATCAGCCTAGCTGGGCCCATAGCCTGTTACTGGTTGTCACATTAGTTTTGTATCCGTGTATATCTTTAGGGCAGAAATTTGCATCTCAGTTATGTTTTATTTTGATTTTAGCTGTCATAGTTATACCTCTGTATTGAAATTCAAAATTCATATGTTTACCAGGTGCAATTATTGTTCAATTGAAATTTTTAATGTAATATTAAGTCTCACTAAGCACTAATAATTTCATATTTGTGTAAGCATTTTGTACATTGTATTCATGAATACTTATCCTTCTGCTTAGTGTTTTTTTTTTTTTTTTGCATGCTAGTATTATGTAAATAAAATTTTAATTGCCAGTTATGACATGATGAACGGAAGTATTGTAAATGTATTTTGAGTCATTATTTTGAGTCTGTGGGGCGCTCGCTTTTATATGTTCATAGTATAAATAGTTTTTTGCAAAATTCATATGTGTTATGATTCTAACAAGCATGATGTAATAGCAACTCTTATCAGGGTTGTCATTTCAGCCACTTTTTTACAAAAAGTCCGGGACGCCGGAAAAAATGGACAAAATGGAAAAAATGAAAAAAAAAAACACAATTTTTTTTTTTTCATACATTTGATGTATAAAAATGTTATGATGTACAATTAGTATCTCTCTTGCATTACCTATTTGCCAAAATAGAATGATGATATAATGCAAAAAAAAAAGAATGGCAATTAACCCATTGATTTTTAACTAATTTTAATTGAAAGAAATAAAATTTAACATAGTGAATAAACTATTGAGTGTAATTACATTATTATAAAGTAGACAAATAGAAAAAAGAAAGTGTTTTTCTTTAATACATATTTTTAAAAAGAAATTAAAGTGTTCTGTCACCTTAGATATTTATTTAACACATTACAATCCTTTAAAAAGTAAACTTTATATGATACTTTCTCATAAATTCTATGGTTAAATTTTGTTTGAATTAAATACACATATAAATGTATATCATTTGTATTTGAAAATACATTAGATGCTACAAGAAATATTGGTTTAATTTTGATTCATTTGATCATTTTACGTTATATTTTTTGAGGATTTAATGAATGTTGCCCCGTTGTAAAATATTTATATACACAGCATTGTTTTATGGATATATTAATGTCATTATAGGAACATATTTCATTTCATGGCAAAATTTTCTTTCTTGACATCAAATAATGTTTACTTCATTGGGTTTTCAATATTTTGAGACTAAAACCTTTTAAAATTTTCATTTCTACTTTTATATTTTATATACACTTTTATTGTTGGCAATGAAACTCCTTCACAAAAAATAAACATCTTAAAATTTTTTCTGCTGATGTGTGCTCTCGTAAGCATTAAATCTTATCGTTAATATTCATTTATTTTATACAGATACAGATACTATATTTTTATAGTATCTGTTGTTTATGAAATATTTGTTGGTACACATAATTATGTGTGCTAATTTTGATAATAAAACTAGTACCTCATTGAAAAAAAATCAATATTTTAAAACATTACTTTTAAACTTTGGATTTTTTAATCGAGATCTGTCATTTTCTTTAAAGTGGACAAAATCAAACAACCCTGACTCTTATACTGGGTTTATTCACATTAAATATGTAATCATTTTTTATCTGTGAATGTTTATTTTTCTGCTTAGTGTTATTCATTTTGATTGCAGTTATTTTGACTATATAATTTTGATTATTATTCCTACGTTCAGTTTAGTGTAAATATTATGGGACAGAAGTACTGTAATTGTATCTTGTCAGTTATAATGGCCACCATATAATACGTTTAAAAGTGAATATCTTTATTTCAAATTGTATATGTGTTAATTCAGATAATTTTTCATGTTTGCAGCACTGTATCAAAGTTCTATGGAAGAAATGATTAAAATATTTTTTAGAATAGTCTGTCTTGTGTTTATTTCAGATTCTTTTTTAACATCTCCAGACTGAAATTCTATGGAGATAATCCATTGGCTTATTATACTTTGCTGCCTGAAATTATGCAAAAATATTTCAGAAACTTAAATAAAAACACAGAGAGAGAGAAAAAAAGAACCTTACGCATTATGCATTTCAGAAAAATGTATTATATCACTATGTTTTGAATATGTTTTAGAAGAATAAATTGAAAGTAGTGCAAAACTAATGAGGGAAAAAAAAGGCCTTTTTAAAGACAAATCTCGTTATATGGGTGGGAAGCATAAACATAGAAACATAATTCTTTCTGATTTACAATTATTATTATTTTAGTTGGTATCATAAAAATTAAAAGAAATTCTCCCAGATCAATAGAACATGGTAAGGTCCGTTATTAAGGGAGTCATTTTACTTCCTTTGGCTTTAAAAAATTGATATTTTTACCTTTAAATACGCGTGGTTTTTGTTTTACAGTTAAATTTGTGCTTAGCATATGCAAATTGCCAAGAAAAATTTCCTAATGACGAGTAAATGACATGGTTGATAATCCTTCTGAAAAAGAATTGTTTACCTAGTCTTTTGGAGCGCGTTTCTGAATCTTTCTTTTTGTTTTAATGTTGTTTTACAAACGAAATAATGAAATTTAATTCAAAGATGCAACTTCCTTGCTTCTTTTCCCTGACGTAAAAAAAAAAAAAAAAATCCTTGCGACAGTTTCGGTTCTTCAGCCCAGAACTTATCGGAACAGCCAGTAGATGGCGGTACTACTCAACTGTATTGGGGCGTGGGTAGTGAGGATACGAACTCTCGTAGAAGTCTCGCCTTTGAGTGGGTCATCTCTATGTAAGGTGGTCTTGGTCTTGCTAATCTGCAGCGCCACCTATCGGCAACTTTTTGTACTATTTTTCTCTTTAATAAATCTCGAACGCATGATCTGATTTGTCTGTTTTCAAAATTTCATCACATTATGATCCATACAACGTCTTGCACAGGCCTCTGAGTTGGGGAAATTTAATTTGGACAACCCCGTATCTTCCTTATTCTTCCTTGAAGGTAACTGTAACTACCTAAAAAGTTACTGATGTTTGGCGAGCTTTCTCATATTTCAACTAGAAGTATGTTTGAAATGTGCTTTCAGTTTCAAAAAAAATTGTAAAATTAAATTAAAACATAAAAGAATATCTTAACTACCAGTTTTTAAAAAACGCTAAATTGTTTTGCTATATTTAACAGGATACTTGACATGCAGTTAGTGTCTTTGTGACGATCCTCGTTGTCGAGGTTTTAATCCACGTAATGTGGTAATTTGTTAGTCCGCAAATTTGCTGACGGTAACATTGTCTTCATTGGATTGCGACGTGAACTGCAGTAAATAAACCAATACTGTTTTCAAAAATTTCCGATAAAAACGCTCTAATGCTTTCCACTCGTCAGAAGATCGTTACGAAGATGCTTTTGGTCTGTCACTTCTTTGATAGCAAATTAGGTTAAAGAATACGCGGAAAATATTTAGAATGCTTTGGTTGTTGTACTACATAGGCAACACCAAATTGTGATAACATAATCTGCGTTAAAAAGAAAACCCTTTTTTAGTCATATCATTTTGACAGGTTATTAAAATCTTTGATGATATGTGTCTGTGTGTTTTGAATTTTTTTTTTTTGTTCACAGCTATATCGCAAGACATTTTGAAGTATTAGTGATGAAA
Organism: Uloborus plumipes; assembly: GCA_038373865.1. NCBI lineage: Eukaryota > Metazoa > Arthropoda > Arachnida > Araneae > Uloboridae > Uloborus > Uloborus plumipes. The sequence continues at coordinate 16,242 of JAXGGA010015535.1, forward strand.
TATGACTTACAAATGATGAGGATATTTTTTTTATGGTCTGTATTTATTCCATGTTACACTATTTTACACACGTAAGTTTAACAAAAAATGTTATTCGTGAAATCCATTACTTAAATCAGTGTTTGTTCCATAGAGTAATGCTACGTGATCGCCTTTGGCCCTTTTAATTTTTTTCGCGGAGTTAATAACACGAAGAAGTTAACAACAATTTTGTGGAACCACTGTTTTGATAACCAGTGCTTTTATACATTTCATTTCATTTCACCCTCCAGGGTCCCCCGTACCTACCAGCTTAGTGGTTTAACCGGGTTAGGGCCCTGAAGAGCGCTCTGTTCTTAATTTTGAACCAGAACCTAGGGTCGAGCAAACCATAGGCCCTAGCACCCCCAGAGGTATCGTTTCACTTGGAGGACTTTGTGACCACGACATTTTTAACGCCTCCCAGTCACCATTAATCAAGACGGTGGATCTTTGATCGGCTGGGATCGAACCCGGGTCCTTTCGGACACGAGTCCGATGCCTTAGTGCTTTTATACAGTGGTTACGTATAAGTTTCATTTCTGACTAACTTTTTTGTTTAAATAATATGTTTTGATAACCTTCCGATTAGGTTCATCATCATACGAGCAAGATGAACTTCGTTTGAGTAGTAATAAATAAGCATTGAAGCGTATATTCGCTTGGGATGGAAATTTTTTATTTCCTCTTAGGGAACTAGTTCATATTCATTTAGTTGATCTGGGTCTACTGAACTAATTCTATGAACTAGTTAGGGATGGAAATTTTAGTTCCTTTAAGTGAACAAGTTCATTTAGTTCATAGTAGTTTTTTGGAAATGTAGGAAAGCAATAATATTACACGCTATCAACTATTTAAATATTTCCGTATTCTCACATCTTATGATCTGATGTCAGTCGAGTCAGAACAGGCCTTTGGGAGAGGCTAGTGGAACGGCAGAGGGGTTTGTCTAGTCTCTAAAGAGTACATTCTGGGCCGCCTTTTCCAGCACAGGGACCAATTTTAATACCGTCCTGTCCTTGTCCCCCCTGTGATATGCATCACATTGCATCACATTAATCCCTTTACAACTGCACCCACTCATCGTCCCATGAGAAACAGAGCCCCGGGGAATGCGGGAATGCAGCGTCTACAAAAATGCGGATGATGCAACACTTTGCAACACTTTTCACATAGAATAAATGCAAATGAAGCAACGAACTTTTTCAACCGCTCTAACGGAAACTAACTAAGGCACGTGCTGGCGAGCCCGCTGACGAATAGGGAAAGCGGAGGTCAAGAACTTGGCTTTATGGGAAGGAATTCGGCGCGGTCTCCCAGGAAGTTTTGTGTGGCCTGTGGATTCCTGCTTTTTCTCTGTCGTCGAAGGCCAGCAACAGTTTTTTGGGAACCAGGGCTCTCTCACTCGGGTGTGGAACTGCCACGATGAAGGAAGGAAGTTGAACAGCGAGCGCAGGAGCGCAAGGAGGAGCTCCGGGACCCCGGAACGGTGGCCGGTGGAAAGAACCCGCAGATAATTTGCTTGCACTCGACACCATCTTCCCCCTGTCTAGCCATCTGAGACACCGGTACAAACAACCGCCCGAAAGGGGTGCTCGGGATATACATGGAGCAGAAAGTAACAAGTAACTCCTTTTTTGCTATTACCGCCTACATTTGAAAGTCCCTGTAAGAGACTCATAGCGAACTATCTAAGCACATAGTGCTCTGTGCATAAGACTGCTCACCACTTCCCATTTTGTCCCACGAGGAAAGTTAGACATGCTTTCAGTACTAGTATTGGTACCTTCAATTCTTGGTGGGGAAAGCATTAACCCATATCAAGAGTGGGGTGAATTATTTGGCTTATTATGATGAAATATGTAAATTATCGGTATCGAAATTGCTTTTTGGCATAGTCAATTCTGAATATATAGTGAATTGAGTTTTTATGCATACGGTGAAACATGTCATCCTTTGGAAATGTTAAAATATTAGTATCGAAATTGCTTTTGGCATGGTCAATTCTGAATATACAGAGAATTGAGTTTTTATGCATATGTGAAACATGTCATCCTTTTGTGCAGTGTTCTCCATATAAAGCCCCAAACTGCTGCGATACCCATGTTTTGTTTACCATGAAGTTATATACTCCCAACTGGTACTAATTTTCAATGGGTGTATTTCCTCTATAACATGTTTCAATAAATTACTTGTTTATGTTTTCCCTAAGAAATCCATGTGTTTTTCCTGAATAATGTGTGTTTATTTTGTTTCTAAAGTTTATCTGTTTTTCCTTTTATATCATGACATCGTCGGTCGAGTGTGGTGTTGATCTTACCTCCCCACTGAATGTGGAATTTGGATTATCTTACCTTCTCCACTTTATTGGTACGAATAGCGGCATGAGAATGTGGGTGAGATACACATTTTATTTCCATTGCAAACCTAAGCAAAGTCAGTGTTGCAAGAACTTCCTCACTCAAAGACTGGACCCCTCTCCACGGCAAATTGTTTCATGTTTTTTGGACCTTGGGTTTCTTCTGAGAGAGTAGGGGCGAACCAAAGTGGTTATTTGCGGGACGCGACGAGTTTCGCTCCACTTCGGAGAGCAGGGGCGGACCGCCGCGCCTTTTTCCCCCCACCACAGATTGGCGCCGTGACACAGGCCCCTCTCTCTTCACCTTTTTGTAATTTGGCATGTTTTTTTTGTATGCTTAAATGCTCACTCTTTTTATTTTTGATAAAGTGAAGTGTTTTGAAAAAAAAAAAGAGAAAATGTGGGTAACTTTCTTCTATAAATTTTTTTTCTCTCTTGTGTAAAAAGATATAAGAAGATCTTTCTTTTCTTTGTTTTGTTTTTGCTAAAGTGTTTCTGAATTTGAATTATGAGAGAAAAATTCCAGTCGTTAGTAGTGAAGCTGTTCTTGCACGGTCATGCAAAATTTATATTGTGTTTACATACATTTCAATGAACTCTTTGAATATTTGAATATTTCTGAAACACTACTTGACACACGACAATTATTCACTATATGTTTTGTGGCATGACCAAATTATGTTCAATTGCATTATATGTGTTTATTATTGTTTTAATACAATATTTACTACCTTTTGCAATACATGATTAGTTACACACTAAATGCATATATGTATCGGGAGCAGAGAAAAGTGTTCTTTTCCTCAATTGATGACATATTTGAACCATTGGTCGCGCCGTCCTCATACAAAACTATGAGAACTTAAGTTTCTTTTCCCTTCTAACTTTTTACACTCACTTGAAGTCATGGCTAGAAACAAACAGGCGGCACCTTCGGCTAGTACAACACATAATTCAAATTCGCCAAAAACCCCTTTCATGTTCACAATTGCTCCATTCTCAGGAGAACCTGATCAAGTCGAATATTTTGTTGAGCAACTTAAAGATTTGGCAAGGGTAAATAAATGGTCAGATGAAAAAACCATTTTGTACATTAAAAGCAAATTAACAGGAGCTGCCTTTCGGTACATGATAGAGACACCTAGCCTAAGATATGCCACCTCTGTAAATGTAATTACTGATGCACTGATAAATTTCTTTAAGAAACCAGACATCACATACACCATGAACGATTTTCACTCCATTTCTTTTCAACCAAATGAGTCAATCAACAACAAACAAAAACAACAAAAAAACAAAAACAAAAAACAAAAAAACACAACAACAAAACAAAACAAACAAAAAAAAACAAAAACAACAAAAACAACAAAAAAACAAAAAAC